>MDKI01104048.1:0-83833 GCA_005239505.1 Nicotiana paniculata
GTGTGTATGTGTGTGTGTGTGTGTGTGTGTGTGTGAAAAGAGAAGTAAATAATTATATAATACCAAGTGGTATAACAATAAGATGCCAAGTATAGATTTTTAGGACAAAGCTCCAACAAAGTTAGTGTTTTAAAATTGTAAATAAAAAACGAAATTAAAGAAATTAAAAATTTGCTAATTCAAATTTGGGAGAAGTTTCAAGTTGGAGTTTTAAGACAAAATAAACTATCTTTCTAACTAAAATATCTTTTGAATTTTAAATTTTGAATTAATGGATTACTCCATGTGAATAAATATAGATATCTTATAATTAGCTATAAAAAAATATAAAAAAACTACCCATTCAAATTGGGGAGTAGTTTCAAATTGGAGTTCTAAAAATATATTAAATATAAAAACAAATAAGAAAAATAAATTAACCATAATGAAAAACGGAATATAAGTAAAATAAATATCCATTCAAATTGAGGAGTGGTTTCAAGTTGGAGTTTTAAAATTGTTTTAAAATAAAAAAATAAAAATAAAGAAATAAAATAACTTTCAATTCAAATGAAAAATACAAGAAGTCAAGTGGCATTGTTAAGATAAAATATTTTTCAAGTGGCATTCATATGGGGGAGTAGTTTCAAGTTGGAGTTTTAAAATTATTTTAAAACTAAAAAAAATAATAAGAAAAAATTAAATTAGGTATAGTAAAAAAAGAAAATATTAAAAAAAAATTACATATTCAAGTTGGGGAATAGTTTTGGTTTCTCCCTTTCTAACTAAAAAACTTTTGAATTTTAAATTTTTAATTGATTAGTTACTCTATTTAAATTATAAATACAGATATCTTATAATTACCTATAATAAAAAAATAAAATAAAAATTATCCATCCAAATTTGGGAGTAGTTTCAAGTTGGAGTTTCACAAATATTTAAACAAAAAGTTTAAAAAATAAAATAAGTTATAATTAAAAAAAATATATATATATAATAAAAATGAAAAAAGGAACTATCCATTCAAATTGAGGACTAGTTTCAATTTGGAGTTTTACAAAGATTTAAAAAAATATAAATTAGCTATAATTAAAAAAGGAAAATATATAATAAAAATTATCCATTCAAATTCGGGAGTAGTTTCAAGTTGGAGTTTTAAAATTATTTTAAAATAAAAAATAAAGAAACTTTCTATTCAAATGAAAAATACAAAAATATAAAGATACTATTGGGATATTATACATAAAATATGCATATTATATATATATATATATATATATATATATATATATATATATATCAATGCTTATCTCTTTATACTTTTGATGAATTCAAAATTATAATTTAGAAAAAAATATTACTTTATTTAAATTATTAATAAACTATAAAATTTGAAAACTAATCGAATAAGTATTACAGTAAAAAAGAATGTACGAAGAGAGGGGGATAGAGATAATTTTATGATATTTATAATTTAAATTAATTTAAAAAATAAAATATAAATAAATAACATTCAAGAAAATGATCACTAGTACTAAGTACTTGCTAATTCAATAATATAAAAAAAGGGTCAAATAATTTATTTGATTACTATATGTGTGTATCCTTTAATTTTGTATAGATTGTGTTAGATTTCTATACACTATATTAAATAATAAAATACAACTAATATTTATAAAATTAATATGATATAGTAGATCATAATTTATAAAATTAATATTCTGTCAAATTATCCAAGCATCGCACGAGGTCTTATACTAGTTTTATTTAATAATAATAGACACTTGTGCGGTTGTGCCACACTCTATGCGTGTACATATTCTTAGAACATCTTTTAGTTTTTACTTTAAATGTAAATTCTAAAAATCGAGTAAAAACAGGATTTTTAAGAATATCATAAAATAGAATTTTGTATGTAATAAAGGGATTGAGTAGTTAAAAAGTTAGGATGCTTATTTTTATCAAGTTATCAAATTAATGCTTATCGATTAATCCCTTCGTTCATTTTTAATTGTCCACTTTTGACTTTACATTTCCTTTAAGAAAAATATAATGAAATATATATTTTACAATTACCGATAATATTTATAGTATTTCAAAGAGTCCTGGAAAATGATTTGAGGAATAAGTAGTTAATGATAAAGGTAAAAAAAAATTATCTTTCTTTTGATTTGCTAAAATGGACAAGCAAAAATGAAAGTACATTTTTAATATAATAGACAAGTAAAAGTGAATGGAGAAAGTATCTTATAATGATTTAATTTTACATAGTCAATACAGGGACTTAAACTCAGAAGTTAATACGAAAGGCCAAAGATGGTTATTTGATTCGATGAAATGGAAGTGTTATTTAGTAAAAATAGCACGAGTTAGTTAATTTTCGAATTGGTCATTTAAAAATAATCAATATTTACAAAGTCATTGAAAAATAGCCATTATTTTTCTGTAACAGGAAGCCAATCCAACATAAAATACTGGAGATCGGTGCACCTATGTATGAACTTCCAGCATATTATGCTGGAACTCCAACACGCGGAAAGTTCCAGTATAATATACTGGAGATTGAAGCACATGTGTATGAACTTCCAACATATTATGCTGGACCGGTATATTATACTGAAAGTCCAGTATAGTATGCTGAAAGTCCAGTATAATACGCTGGAGATCCAATATATTATAGAGGAATTTCAGTATATTATGCTAGAGTATTTTTCGGATTTTAAACAGTGTTTTCGTTCAGATTTATCTTCACATGAAAAGTGGTTAAATTGCGATTACTTTTGAAACTGTGATTATTTTTAAATGACTACTTATAAATGTAGCTATTTTTAAATTTCTCCCTGTTATTTACTCTAAGAAATTGGATTTTATTATAAATGTTTGTAAAAGATATATAAATGGATAAAGATCCGGAGATTAAGGTGGAATTGTATCTAACATGCTTTTAATGCGAAACATTAATTGGTGGTTAATAGTGACATTGGAATATAATACTAATCCCTTGTAATTGGAACATAAAAATAAGATCAAAGAAATCGAATGACTGTTTTTCTTACCTTGGAAGCATCTCCAAGCAGGTACTTTCTCTTCACTATTTCTTCAACTGTGTTTCATACTCTGTTCCACTGTTTTCTTTTCCTGATTTATTAGAAGGTCTAATCTTAATTGTTCATAGATTAATCATGAATTTAATAAAACTATTTGTATTCACTTTTCTTTGATCCGTACAAAACTGACGGTTATTTATGTATAACTAGATAAAGGCTGTTTGGGAATTTTCGTTTTAACATGTAGGAACAGAAAAATTGAATCTTTCTTTGTGTTTTTTGGATTAGCGATCATGTATAGTAATTTTGAGGTGTAAAGAGATGATTTGATATGATTTTGTGACGATTATATGAAGTTAGTTGATTATAGGTGAATTCTTTAAGACTTGATCTGACATGTTTATTAGAAACTTTCAAGGGGTAAAGAAATGGAGCAGATCAAAGTTTTTTATGCGTTGACTGGGTAATTAAGCAGTATGGAGTTCATATGGCTTGTCGTTTACCTTGACTACAATGGCGGAGCCACCTTAGGTTAAGGGGTATCAGTTATCGGAAAATTACACTGTGTAGCTAGGTTAAAATTTTATTTTTATGTGTATATACTATATATTGAATCCCCTTTAACTTATTCGTGTGTTTACTTCCTTATATTTTGATACCCTTTAGTAGATCCCTGGCTTTGCCACTGCTTGGTTGTTATCTTATTTGAATACTTTAGCTGGCTAAATTCGATATCTGGGTATAATATTTTCCTCTCTGAGTTTTTTCTGTCAGTTTTGATATCATGGTACTCATAGAGGCTTGACCAAAGGAATGTTTCACTATCACAAAGTGATTTCTGAATGATTTTTAGATGTGCTTCAGTTTGTAGAAGGATTAGTAATACAGAGAATTCTTTCCCCTCATCTGGTAGTATGGTGAATTGAATTTTTGTCTACCTAAACTTTCCTTGGTAGTACGATTAAACAAATGAAGCATTAGTGCTTTACACATGAGATTCTTTTCTAGCTATGGTGTTTTGGCCTTTTGGGAAGTAAACATCCAATTTCTTGTATAGTTTGCTGGAAAGCTGTATGTAGAGTGAAACATAAATCATTTGAACATCTCTGCTTAGAAAGAGTAGTTTCAGCAGTAGTAAAAAGCCAAAAAGTTTCAATTGATAAGTGAAGCTTCTTCTGGTTCTCAATTCAGATTTTTGTTTTATAACCTATTAATCTATAATATAATTTATTTCTTCTCAATGCTCGGGTTTGACATCTATCCGTTTCATTGATTTCATAATTATATTCTTCTGTTGCTTATTCAGGATTGCAGGGAAGGGATGATAAGGTTAAAGCTGCTATTTTTGGGCCATATGAGGGTGAACTGCCAACTGTTCATTCTCTAGAGATTGAAAGATAGCCGCAATATTTTCTCTATTCCTGATGTCTTCTGCAGAATTAGGGTCCGGCCACAATTCTAGAAATGCAAAAAGAGGGTCACATGATGTTTCAAGCTGCATGGATTCTGAACTTCATGAGTGTCAGAAATATAATTCACATGAATTCACAAGCGTGGTAGAGTCGGAGCTTAAAGTGTTGAGCTCAAAGAGTGTTAATATTCTGAAATTATGCGGAGAAAACCAATTGATCGAGGAGTTCTATTCTCAAACATATTGTGATGATGCTGCAAAGCTAGACCAACAGCTCAAAGGCTATAATCCTTCTTCATATAGTTACAAAGATAGACCATTAGAGATGCTCCAAAATGTAGTAGGTGATGGTTCACAGAAAACACCAGTAAAGATGGATACCGGAGGATTTCTGGACATTGATTATTACAGCCACCTTGATCCTGGAGACACCAAGAAGGATTTTTCTAAACTGGACTTTGAATGGATTGGAGTTGAGAAGGCTGAACCGTGGTGGCGCACAGCTGATAAGGAGTTAGCTGCCTCAGGTTCTCTCATGTCATCTGGCTGGATCGGAAATTCTAATCTTTCATGGCCTCAGTTTTTGGAAGGTAAGTCATATACTTGTTCTCAATGTTCCGGCCAGGTTAGTTTTGGAGAGAAGGAATTTCTGGATACTCGTGACTGTTATTCGGGACAACATCCTTCACAAAGCCAATACAAGAGATTGTGCGTTGGCAAAGGGTGCTCGACACATGGTTCAAGACAGCCAGCAAGGTATTTATCCAACTATCGCTAGCTACTATCTTTTCTGGTTGAAGAGCTAGCTACTATCTTTCTTCACCACAGTCTTTTTTTTAACATATGTATACTTTGTCTCATTCTGTATGACTTGGGAAGACTTCCACAGAGGTTCAAGAAAAAATGTAAGGAAGGAGTTTTTATGTGTGAGTTGTAATGATTGTGGGAAAGTGTTAAGGTGACATCAAATTCAAAATAATGTGGAACAGTATGATTAGATATTAATTAGAATTGGTGATCTTTATTATTTAAGTAAAGAGGTCATACTTTTAGGATGGATCAAAGTAGAAATGGATCAAATGGACTAGGATGGAGGAGGTCTACGGTAGAGAAAACTAATTTAGTGCATCGAATTTGTAACAAGATGTGGCACGCGAAAAAAGGAGTAGAAGAAAGCAAGTTTATTCTGTTGTATGGAGAAGAAAACAATTGCTTAGCATTCCATCATATCTATGAAGTCTCTCCTTAACATATTATTTCACAAAACTCAAGTGTTCTAGTTAAAATTATAACACCAACCCTGCATTTTGAATGTTTGAAACGTCATGTTCATATTATGCCTGAACCGATATTGTTTGTAAATGCTAAGAAGCTTGTTGTTGACCTTGCTTCCTTCTCATTCTCATTTTCCAATTGTTAATAACAACACTAACATGTATCATTCTAATTCCAGTGGTGATGACAATTTAAGTACTGCCAATGTCCCATTGGACGATACTCAACCAGGATCAACTGATCTTAGCAAAGGTCAGCTGTTAGAAGCATTATGCCATTCTCAAACCCGTGCAAGAGAAGCTGAACAATTGGCACAGCAAGCCTACAATGAGAAGGAACACGTGATTAAGCTATTCTTCAGACAGGCTTCTCACCTCTTTGCTTACAGGCAGTGGCTTCACATTTTGCAGCTTGAAGCTTTATGTCTCCAGCTTCGGAACAAAGACGAGCAAAACTCCACCAACTTTTCGCCTTTCTTACCCCTTGTCCCACTAAAAGGTAGGAAACTTAAAAAGTGTAGATGTAAGCCTATCAAGAGGAAGCCAGCAAAGGATAAATGCAAGATAAACAAGTCTGCAGTAGCTTTTGCCTTAGGTTTGAGTCTTGCTGGTGCAGGATTGTTGCTTGGTTGGACCATGGGATGGTTATTTCCTGCTCTCTAAACCATCTTACAGTGTAACATTCATCACAACAATCACCCTGTTCCACGGGTTCGCTGAATTCATATATGTATATTCCATGTGTTTATATATCAGATTACGTCGCAGATATATTATTCTAGCAGGTAGCATTGTACATTATGTAAATATAAAACAAATATACATCAATCCCGCAAAGGCATTTTGTAAATATAGTTGGGCTAATTTCTTGTATATACGTTCTGTGTGTTTTATATCAGAATCTTTGGAGATTATTCTAGTTTCTTTAAATATATTTGGGCTAGCTTTGAAGGGGAGCCTTGGTGCAATTGTAAAAAAAGTTGCCGCTATGTGATTATGAGGTTATATGTTTCGCAGTTTTTGTAAATATATTTGGGCTAGCTTTGAAGGGGAGCCTTGGCGCAATTTTAAAAGTTGTCGCCATGTGATAAGGAGGTTACGGGTTCAAGCTGCAGAAACATCCTGTCGCATAAATGCAACGCAAGGTTGCATACATAATGTCACGACCCAATTTCATTTATAGGTCGTGATGACGCCCAACGTTGCCGCTAGGCAAGCCAACAGTGAACTAGCCATGTCTTTATCCTTTTTAACAATTCAAATAGTTGATATTTACTTTATTAAGTAAGTAAAAGGTGAAAATTTTAATAAAATAAAGCGTAGACAAATATAAGAAACAAGTGTGGTGAAATTAATACTCAAAAGCCATCAACTAGCATAATTCCAAGACCTGGTGTCACAAGTGTATGGGCTACTAGTAGAATATACAAAAAACTAAACTACTGTTTGAAATAGAGTGGACAGAAAATAAATGCAAAAGAGAGACTCTGGGTGCTGCAGAACGGACTCGGAAAGCAGCTCACCACTAAGTCTCAAAGTATCAGGGATGCACGCCGGGATGACTGCCAGATGCACCTACCTCGGATCATGCACGTTTAGTGCAGAAGTGTAGCGTGAGTACATAAACAACATGTACGAGGAGTCGATATCGACACTTACTATGGGCCAATAATAAAATACAAAAATTCTAAACATGTATGAGACGACGACAACAACTACAACAACAACAACAATATACCCAGAAATATCCAACACTGTGGGGTCTGGAGAGGATAGTGTACATAGACATTACCCCTACCTTGTGAGGATAGAGAGGTTGTTTCCAATAAACAGGTATGAGACATAAAAATAATAATAATAACACAATGTCAAGTAGTGAATAAATGACTCATTAAATAAAAAATCCCAAAATCCCTAGCCAACATCTACTAACCCCAAATCAATTTCTGTCATTAAATAAATTATAACCTCTCGAGCCATAAAGCAATATCAAGTGTAATCAGGCTCCGAATATTATCACGCAGGATTTATGCCGAGGTCATACGGCCCGATCCAAAAATATACTGTGTGTACTGTCGAGGGTCGAACAACATGAACCATAGATGCATCTATTACAACGCCGAGGCGAACACACCGCTTCCATGAGAATAGAGAAGTTTACCTCGCTCGCGGAAGTACTTGCGACGTGAGAGGACATGGATTTCTCAGAGATATTAAATATTCATCAATTCTTCCCCAAAATAAGAATTCTAAATTGGAAGTTTTCAACTTTAAAAATATCTAGTCTCAGCTTTATTCAAGAAAATTAATATACATAACAAATATGACAGTACAATTTAAGACATGATATAAATCTAAGACTACTCGGACATCTCATGAAATATAGCTACGCACGGACTCTCGTCACCTAGTGCGTACGTAGCTCCCAACACAAATAACATACAACAAGATACACCTAGGGGATGAGTTCCCTCTTACAAGGTTAGGCAAGAGACTTAGCTCGTTCTCAAGCTCGCTTGCGTCTTGCGGTCCACAAAAATGCTCTAAGTCCTCAACTTGGTGCCAACAACCCGAAACTAATCAAATATTATATAAATAATCAATATATACTTAAAAATTCTTAATTTAACTATTGGAGTATTTATCCAACCCAATTTGGAAGATTCCTAAAATTCACCGCCGGGGCCCACGTGCCTGTATTCCAGAAATTTTCGAAGATAATTGTTACCAATAACCTCACGAACTCAAATATATATTTTTCACTCAATTCCATAACTATTTTCGTGGTTAAATCATATTTTTATCAAAACCTAGATTTTTCAATTAAACCCATAATTTCTACTATTTTATATGTTAAATCTACCCATAATATATGTATTTAACTTACATTGGATAGGAATTATTTATCTTCAATCGCTAGGTGGAAAACCCTCTCTAAGAAGCTTCAAAAATCCCCCAAGATGTGAAATAAATGAACCAAAATGGCCTAAGTCCCGTATTAAATGGACCTTACTGCCTCCCAGCAGTTTCCGCTTCTGCGGGGAATTGGCCACTTCTGTGGCTCCGCATCTGTGAAAAATGCATAGAAGATGCGGCCCTCCTCCAGCTGGCCTAGTTCTGCTTCTTCGGTCAAAAGGATCGCTTTTGCGAGCCCGCTTTTGCAGCGTTCGTGTCGCTCCTACGACCTTCACCGCTTCTGCGGTCGTCTGCCTTGCACCTGCGCTTTCGCAGGTGCGCTCGTTTCTTCGCTTCTGTGACTACCCACCCAGGCTTCCAAGGCGCTTCTGCGAGTTTCACCTCGCTTCTGCGACCAAACTTCCGAAGAAGTGGTCGCACCAGCAACAACAAACTCCCAGCTCTTCAACATGGCCCAAATCGATCTGAACCCCGTTTAACTTGCCCAAGCCACTAAGGGCCTTGACCAAATAGACCAACAAGTTCGTAAACAAAAGACGGATTCGCTCGAACCCTCGAAACACGTAAAACAATATCAAAATTAAGAATCACACTCCATACCAAATCGAATCAACTTATGAACTTCAAGTTCTTCCAACTTGCTCCGAACGCGCTGAATCATACTTAAACTACTCAGAATGATACCAAATTTTGCGTGCAAGTCTTAAATCACCATACAAAGTTATTCCTAGGCTTGGAATTCTAAACGGACCTCGATAACACCAAAACCTACTTCAAACCAAATTTAAAGAACTTTAAAACCTCCAATGAGCCAACTTCCAACCTCAGGCGCCGAAATGCTCCCGGGTCATCCAAAACCCGATCCGAACACACGCCCAAGTCCAAATCATCATAAGAACCTATTGGGACTGTCAAATCCCGATTCCGAGATCACTTACTAAAAATGTTGACCCAAGTCATACTTAACCCTTTTAAAGCCAATACTAAGGAATTAAGTGTTCCGATTTCAACCCGAATCCTTTCAAATCCGAACTAACCATCCCCGCCACATACGGGGAGTCTTATTTAGGGGAACGGGGATCTAGAAAGAACAACGACCAGTCGGACGTTTACACATAAGATGATAAGACCCAATATGATCCGGCTCTTTTCAGACCCGTGCGTAACAAGAGCTTATTGCACTGGGCTACTTTATATTTGGGAGAGTTTTTGTTGGGTTTTAAGCTTGGTAGAGCTTAATTTTAAGCTTGGTGTAGCTTAAAGAGGGTAAATGGGAAATGGAGGAAAAATGGAATATTTGTGTTTCTCTCCTTGTCAAAGGGACATTGTCCCATATTGGAGGAAGAAAAGACTTTTGATGGGTATATATTCAATTGCTCTTCTTCTAGCTCTTAAAGAGTTGAGAAGAAGGCAAGCCTTGCGCCGCCGTCTCCATCGCTCGCTCGGCTCGCCTTTGGCTTCGGCTTCGGCTTCAGATTCGGATTTGGATTTGGATTTGGATTTGGATTTGGATTTGGTCAAAGATCGATTGATTCATTAATATTTTTGGACAAAATTCCTTTCAAATTATTTTATTAATTAATTTAATAATTAATGAAAATTCAATCCAGAATAACCCATGACCCGCGACCCAGTCCGGTCCGGTCCATTTTTTTTTCGGATTATTTTGAATCCGTTTTTTTTTAATTTTTCCGCAATATTCCCACATGTTCCAACAACTATGGCTGTTCTGAAAGGTTGCAAACTTTTTCAGAATCAGTGCCAAATGGTCTATAAATATGTATAATTTTTACTTACTAAATTTTCTGATAATCTTCTTCTTCTGCACAATATTTTCCAGTGTGTTTTACAGCCTTCGAGTGGTTCTCTGTTACATCGGCGTTTTTGGTACCAACACGCTGGTAAGTTAAATCGTTCTATCCTGGGAGGATAATATTCCAGCACCTCGGGTACTTGAGGGGAATAATTTTCTTAAGGACACACTGTGCATTCAGTGGATTCAATTTATTCCGATACTATTTTTCAGAATTTATTTTGTTAAACTTTTCTACTAACTTTCTGCTTCTGGTGTTATTTCATAAAGTTTAATGCTTTATTGATTTTACAGCAATACAATTTTAATAACAATCTTAAGGAAATTATTTTTTATTCTATATTCTGTTTGTGGAGATTAAAACCTGTGTGATTTTCTACTTTTTCTGAATTTTATTATTCTGATTTGAAGATATAAAAACTTCATCAGAATATTGAAATTCAGAAAACGATTTGAAGAACATACAAAACTTCATCGTTTTCTGTGAAACTGTATATAAAAAACTGCGGTTTTTATTTATTATATATACTGTTTGTTTTTAATTATAATATTGTTTACTATTCTGGTTTTGTCATGAATTGAACTCTTATGTTGTTGACAGTGAGAAATGACAATTGATAACGGAAATTCTTCTACGACTGTTGCAGCAACGACGATAGCCTTGTCAAGCCGAACTGATGTTCCGCCGACAGAGAAACCGGGGAAATTTTCTGGAGCCAACTTCAAAGGATGGCAGCAAATGGTGTTCTTCTGGCTTACCACACTTGGTATGCAGAAATTCACTAGTGAAGAACCTCCAGTGTCTGCTGCAGACATGCCGGACAACGAGAAATTCATGATTGTTGAGGCGTGGAAGCAAGCAGATTTTCTTTGCAAAGGCTATATCTTAAGCGCTTTAGAGGATGACTTGTACAATGTGTACAGTGCGATGAATACTTCGAAAGAATTATGGGACGCACTTGAGAATAAGTACAAGACGAAAGATGCATGCTTGAAGAAGTTCGTTGTTGCCAAGTTTCTAGACTATAAAATGATAGACAACAAAACTGTGGGAACCCAAGTTCAGGAACTTCAACTTATTTTTCACGACCTTATTGCTGAAGGTATGGTCTTGAATGCAGCATTTCAAGTGGCTGCAATGATTGAAAATGCCTCCTTCATGGAGAGATTTCAAGAACTATCTTAAGCACAAGCACAAAGAAATGAAGTTGGAAAATCTTGTGATACGTCTCAAGATTGAGGAAGACAACAAAAAAGCCGAGAAGAAGTCTCGTGGAAATTCAATGATCATGGGAGTTAATATCATTAAGGAGACTGCTCCAAAAAGTAAGAAGAGGAAGAGGTCTTCTGGACAGACTAAGGAGCAGAATAAAAAGAAATTCAACGGCAACTGCTACAATTGTGGAAGAGTTGGTCACAAAGCCCTTGATTGTCGTCTCCCGAAAAAGGATAAGAAGAAGGGACAAGCCAACATAGTGGAGATGAATGATGACATTGGTGATCTTTGTACAATGCTTTCGGAATGCAACCTAGTTGGAAATCCGAAAGAGTGGTGGATTGACTCTGGAGCCACTCGACATGTTTGTGTTGTCAAAGAAACATTTGCGACTTACTCTACTACTGGTCCCCAAGAAGAGATTTTCATGGGAAATAATGCAACAACCAAGATTGAAAGTTATGGGAAGATATTTCTGAAGATGACTTCCGGCAAGGTGTTAACGCTCAACAACGTTCTTCATGTTCCTACTATTAGGAAGAATTTAGTTTCTACTTCTTTACTTGTGAAGAATGGATTCAAATGTGTATTTATTTTTTATAAAATTGTTGTAAGCAAGAAAGAAATGTATGTTGGAAAAGGCTACCTCACGGAGAGCCTTTTCAAACTCAATGTAATGATTGTTGACAGTAAGAATAAAATTTCAGCTTCTTCTTATTTATTGGAGTCAAATAATTTATGGCATATTCGTTTAGGACATGT
Organism: Nicotiana paniculata; assembly: GCA_005239505.1. Classification (NCBI taxonomy): domain Eukaryota; kingdom Viridiplantae; phylum Streptophyta; class Magnoliopsida; order Solanales; family Solanaceae; genus Nicotiana; species Nicotiana paniculata. The sequence goes on from MDKI01104048.1 coordinate 12,419, forward strand.
CAATTATAAAACCTTGTGGAAATTAATTAATTTAAAAGTATTGCCTAAATTCAAGTGTAATAAATAGAAATGTTAAATATGTGTTGAATCTAAGTTTGTAAAACATCCTTATAAGTCTGTTGAAAGGAATTCAAATCCTTTAGACTTAATTCATTTGCGATATGAAGTCGACACCATCTCGAGGTGGGAAAAAGTATTTTATTACTTTTATTGATGATTGGACTCGATATTGTTATGTTTATTTGCTTAATAGTAAGTATGAAGCAATTGAAGCATTTAAGCAATACAAGAATGGAGTGGAGAATCAATTGAATAAAAAGATCAAAATGATTAGAAGTGATAGATGTGGAGAATATGAATCTCCATTTGCAGAAATATGGTCGAAATATGAAATTATCCATCAAACTACTGCACCTTACACACCTCAATCCAACGGAATTACGAAAAGGAAAAATCGGACATTAAAGGAAATAATGAATTCTTTATTAATAATTTTTGGATTACTGTAGAGTTTGTGAGGGGAAGCTATCCTTACAACTAACCGAATACTCAACAGAGTACCCCACAGCAAAACGCAATCTATTCCATATGAAAAATGGAAATGAAGAAAACCCAACTTGAAATATTTCAAAGCATGGGGGTGTCTAGCAAAGGTACAAGTTCCTTTACCTAAAAAGGTGAAAATCGGACCAAAAATAGTAGATTACGTTTTTATTGGATATGCTACAAACAGTAAAGCATGCCGAATTTTGGTTCATAAATCCGATAATCCCGAGGTTCATGTTAATACGATAATGGAATCAGATAATGCTGAATTCTTTGAAAGCAACTATCCGTATAAAACTGAATGCGAGTCATTAAGTGAAAGGCCTAAACGACTTCGGGAAGAACCAAAGGAAAATACTCCAAGTGTAGAAGATCCAAGGCGTAGCAAACGTCAAAGAACATCTACTTCCTTTGGACTAGATTTTGTGACATTCTTAATGAACCTCAAACTTTTAAAGCAACTATGTCGTCTTCTGATTCAGTATTTTGGAAAGAAGCAGTCAATAGTGAGATTCAATCAATTTTGGATAACCATACATGGGAATTGGTTGATCTTCCTCCGTGAAATAAGCCTTTAGGTTCGAATTGGATCTTTAAACGGAAAATGAAAGTTGATGGCACTATTGACAAATATAAGGCAAGACTTGTTTTCAAAGATTATAGACAAAATGAAGGCCTTGATTACTTTGACACTTACTCACCAGTAACGAGGATAACATCTATTAGGGTGTTAGTGGCACTAGTGGGCGTGTATGGTCTTGAAATCCATCAAATGGATGTTAAAATAACTTTCTTAAATGGAGAATTGGAGGAAGAGGTTTACATGGAACAACCTAAGGGTTTTGTTATTCCTGGTAAAGAAAAGAAAGTGTTCAAACTTGTTAAGTCGCTTTATGGACTTAAACAAGCACCCAAATAATGACATGCAAATTTGACCAAACAATGTTAGCAAGTGGGTTTAAAATCAACGAATGCGACAAATGTGTTTACATTAAAAATACTCCAGGTCATGAAGTCATTGTTTGTTTATATGTTGATGACATATTGATAATGAGCAAAATTATGGCAGATATAAATGCAACAAAGCGCATGTTGGCTAGCAAATTCGATATGAAAGAGTAAGGAGTTGCTGATGTGATCTTAGGAATCAGAATTCACAAGACTTCACAAAGTCTATCATTATCACAGTCTCACTATATTGAAAAGGTACTTGACAAATTCAAGTATTTGGATTTCAAAATTTCCAAGACTCCAATTGACGTGACTTATGCACTTCAAAAGAATGAAGGTGAAAATGACTCACAACTGGACTATGCAAGAGTATTGGGATGTTTGATGTATATAATGAATTGTACGCAACCAGATATAGCATGTGCTATTAGAAAACTGAGTCGATTTACGAGTAATCCCAATCAAATACATTGGATGGCAATGAAACGAGTTTTGGGGTATCTGAAATATACCCAAACTATGCTTTGCATTATAATAAATATCCCTCCGTGGTCAAGGGATATAGTGATGCAAATTGGATTACCGGTTCATCTGAAGTTAAATCCACGAGTGGATATGTTTTCACAATTGGGGTGGAGCAGTGTCTTGAAATCATCCAAACAAAGTGCATCGCCCGTTCTACAATGGAATCTGAATTCATAGCTTTAGATAAGGCCGGTGAAGAAGCTGAATGGCTCCAGAATTTCTTGGAAGATATTCCATTTTGGCCCAAACCTTTGGCACCTATTTGTATACATTGTGATAGTCAAACGACAATAGGTAGGGCAAAGAGCGTTATGTATAACGGAAAATCTCGTCATACACTTCGGAGACACAATATCGTTAGACAACTACTCTTTAGTAGTGTTATCACAATTGATTACGTAAAGTCAAAATATAACGTGTTGGGTCCACTTACAAAAGGCCTATCTAGAGAGGCAGTTGAAATATCATCAAAGGGAATGGGGTTAAAGTCTAGGACAAGTCATCATGGCGGTAACTCTACCTAGTAGACTGGAGATCCCAAAAGCTAGGTTCAAAGAGATCAAACAAAGTTATGAATGACGGTTCAACATTTTCAAATAACTCAACCTATTCTCGTGATGAAGACAATGTTCAAAAATCGAGGTAAACATTAAGGCTTTTTGATGAGTCAATAAAGTTTAAAGTTTTTTTAATGATTTGCTAAGTCTGGCAGGATATAAACAGATAATGTGTCTTTAGGATTACTCGTTTAGGAATCACCTATGTGAGTGTGAAGTGTAAACCGCTTCAAAGGGAATGAAAGTAAAGGCCCATTCTCTAAGCACTCATGAAACCAGGCGGTGTTCATGGCTGAAACGAACATAACCGTGAGAACCATAAATGGTTAAGGATTGATTGTGTGACTTATGTTGTCTAGGTATACAACAAAGCTCGATGGTTCAAAGATATCAAATCTACCGATTGACCGAGTATATCCGATATAAGTTCATACGGAAAGTTCAAAGGGAAACCTACTTATCCAGATGCAATTAATTCTTACATGTAAAACACACACACGTCCGTGCATTCCTTTATTTTATAGTCATTTTCTATTCATGTAGGAGATTGTTGGTTTTTAAGCTTGATGTAGCTTAAAGAGGGTGAATGAAAAATGGAGGAAAAATTAAATATTTGAGTTTCCCTCCTTGCCAAGGGGACATTGTCCCATATTGGAGGAAGAAAAGACTTTTGATGGGTATATATTCAATTGCTCTTTTTCTAGCTCTTAAAGAGTTGAGAAGAAGGCAAGCCTCGCGCCGTCGTCGTCGTCGCTCGGCTCGGCTTCGGCTTCGGTCAACGATTGATTGATTAATCTTTTTGGACAAAATTCCTTTTAAATTTTTTTATTAATTAATTTAATAATTAACGAAAATTCAATCCGGAATAACCCATGACCCACGACCCGGTCCGGTCCATTTTTTTTCCGGATTTTGAATCCATTTTTTTTAATTTTTCGGCAATGTTCCGACCTGTTCCAATAGCTATGGATATTCTGAAAGGTTGCAAACCTTTTCAGAATCAGTGCAAAATGGTTTATAAATATGCCTTGAATCCCAGAATTTTTACTTACTAAATTTTCTGATAATTCTCTTCTTCTTCTGCACAATATTTTCTAGTGTATTTTACAGCCTTCAAGTGATTCACTGTTACATCGACGTTTTTGGTACCAACACGCTGGTGACTTAAATCGTTCTATCCTGGGAGGATAATATTCCAGCACCTCGGGTACTTGAGGGGAATAATTTTCTTAAGAATACACTGTGCATTCAGTGGACTCGATTTATTCCGATACTGCTTTTTAGAATTTATTTCGTAAACTTTTCTACTAACTTCCTGCTTCTGATTTTATTTCAGAAAATTTATTAATAACAGTTTTATATAGTGATTAAAAAGTTTTGTGACGTCATCCTATGTATGTATTCATTTCCAAGTCCCATAAGCTGTTTTATTCAATGTATTATGTGTTGAAATTTGTAACTTCATCCATTTTGTTTCTAAGCAGCTTCCTTTTTTTTTTACTTTGCTTATTAAGGGGAAAAAATGAAAAGAGGGAATTGAGTGGATAAAGGATCTTATTTTGTCTAGGTGCAATCGTGTGTGTGCTGAATCAGCTCTTTAAACATCAAATTTCCTCTCAGCCACTAACTTATGTGTTGTGTTGGAAAAAATATGTCCTATAAACTTGAAATATCTTACAAAGTCCCTTTATCCTTTTTAACTCTTGTAAACGTTAAATCTGTGTTGCACGTGAGAATAAAAGGTGAATATTAATTGTTAAAAAGGGGCATATCTAGGGGCCGTTTAGAATTTGCAACGTTCGTGATCTTTACACAAATAGTCGGCCATATTTATTATTATTTTTTTTTAGTTATATATATAAATTATATATTCACCGGCTATTTTTAATTTAATCAATTGGATGAACATCTATTTAAGTTAATTCTTCTTAATTTAATTAATTTAAAAAGAAAAAGATTTTCAAATATTAACGATTACGTTGAAAAGGAAATGGTCACCACTTCAATAACCATCTAGAAAGTCTATATTAAATAAAAATATTTATTTACATTCTATGTTTTCGTTAAATTAAAACAGAGGGAGTAGGACTTAAGTGACAGATAAAATAAAAATATACGCTTATTAATTGTAATAATTAAATGATATAAACTTATGTACAGACATAGATAGTATACTTATAAACAGAGGCCCGGAAGAATTATTTTTTGTATTGTTTATTTAATTTTGCTAAATATTATTGGGTTACTCTGCCTGAAAATCAAGACCATTTCTTCCAGAATTTCATACTATGCTCAAAGCGATTTCTTTGACTTTGATTTTTTCTAACGCATGCTGAGCTACTCGAAGCAGACCGTCCATGCTGCTTTTTGATCCACCGCTCCTTATCTGCCACGTATTCACTCGGCCCCACTCAACCTCCAAATAATTAGAAAACAAAAATAAATAAAAAATTGAAGAAAACCAAAAACGAGTAGCCTAAGGATTGTCAATGGGGTTTATTTAAAGGAAAAAGCCACATTATACAAAAAACAAAATCTTGTTCCTATTTCCTAATTCTTCATTCATAAATATTCCAACATAACTTTCTTCTCTAATTTTTTTTACTTCTTCCTGAAAAAGGCTTGATTTGTTGAATAGGCCAAACATGCCTTTCTGTGAAATCAGCAAATACCAGGACGGTGTGGATGCAACTAGCAACAATGGAACCAAGATTTTTTATAGAACTTATGGTCAAGGCCCGGTCAAAGTTCTCTTAATTATTGGTATTCTTCGTTTTCCTCTGCATTTCTTTTTGGATGTTTTTCCTATTTGGACTTTTTATGGTTTGTTACTGAATTTTTGTGTTTTGAATGATATAAAAGGATTGGCTGGGACGCATACTTCGTGGGCCCCACAGATTAAGGCGCTCACCGGGACGATTACTCCGAATGATGATGAATCGCCAGCGGCCGGTGATCGGAGCGCCGTTGAAGGCTCCGGTATAGAGGTCTGTGCTTTTGACAATCGTGGAATGGGCTTAAGCTCCGTCCCCACTAAAAAATCAGAGTACACGTAAGTCCCCATTTAACCACAATTTTTAATTACCTTTATTCAGCTATTTTTAGCAATAAAATAGGAAAAATGGTAGTAACTTTTAGATTATTATCGAATATTTGCAGCTAATAGGAGCAGCTCAAAAATGAATTTAGTTCTTGTGGGGCTACAATTAGACATATGAGGAGACATTTTAACTATTTTTTCTATTTTTTAGGTAAAAACTAAAGTTAAGTAGCTGATGCGTTAAATTAATGTTGGGTGCAGCACAAGGATTATGGCAAAAGATGCAATTGCTATAATGGATCATTTGGGGTGGGAAAAAGCACACGTCTTTGGCCATTCAATGGGTAAGTTTCTGACTCTGTTCTCTTTGGTTGGCATTTTTGACTTTGTCTATCTCTATTATTGACTTGTACAACTTTAATTAAATTTGATTTTGAAATAGAGATTTTCGATCTTAAGTGTGCATGATATGAGTATTTCCAGTTGATCATTCAAGTAGTTTAAGCCATTTCAACTTATAGGAAGTGATCTTTGCGGTTTCAGCTTGACTGGCTGCTGAACAACTTGAATAAAATGTGGAACATCATATTTGAGAATCAAGTTCATCCTGTAGCTGGGAAAATGCTTATGTGATCAATGTGCTAACTTTTATGCTTACTTGTACTTTTTTTCAATCATTCAGGAGCGATGATAGCTTGCAGATTGGCTGCATTGGTGCCTAGGAGAGTTTTATCTTTGGCTTTATTGAATGTCACAGGAGGAGGCTATGAATGTATTCCCAGGGTAAGATCTTCTCTTCAACTATCGGTCATTAAGCATATTGTTCAAGAGTTAAATGGTATGGATATACCTGAATGTATTTTTGCTCTTCCTTAGCATTGCCAGCCCCTTCCATGTAAGACATTATAAAAATCAGCTTACTGAAAATAAAAGAATAGATGCATTCTTGTAATTATGAAGACTTCAGGGCATTCTCGCATTTTCAATTTTTTCCACTATACATGGCATTGATGGTCATGTTATGAAAGTAACAACAACAATAAAAACCGGTGTAATCTCACAAGTGGGGTCTTGGGAGGGTAGTGTGTAAGCAGCCTTACCCCTGCCTTGAGAAAGTAGAGATGTTGTTTCCGATAGACCCTCGGCTCAATGAAAGATGAAAAAGAAGCAATAGCACGTGCTATGAAACTAGCTAGGTGGAATTTGCACACTACAAACTAGTCAGGGACACATTGCTTCGTCAAAACAAAACCCTTTTTTTTCCTTGGCTGCCGCAGGTGACATCATTGATTCCCCTCTATTCAGCATCCAAATATACAGTAATATCAATATTAATCCAGCTCTCTAAAGTTGAGATCCAAAAGCCTGCTACTTCTCATTGGGATCACTTGGCGCGTCAATGTTTGGCGTGCAAACTTCTTTGAAACGCATGACTTGACCCAGGAAGCGATAACCTCTCGCTTCGCACAGCTTAGTCGGTTTAGGCGGCCAAGTGCTGGCTTTTAATGACACTGGTATGTGGGTCTTGAACAAACCACAGAAAGAATTTCTCTCTGGGGGAATACATGGGGATGCCTTTGTCTACCACATGTATGTTGCTTGTGTGTACTCTAAAAGATACTTTTTGGTTGGACTGGTGCAGTGATGCTCTAAGCTTGCTTAAACAAGAACTTGAAGCTCTTAATGCAGTTTTATCTTTGTTTGATTCTTTCTCGGAATAATACTTGTTTATCCCTGAAATAAGAAACATGATCAAATTGAAAATGGAAATTCTATAAAACTTGCACTATTCTGAAGTCCCGTTTGCATTAGGTAAATCAACATCTAGGCTTGAACACTCAGATGCAGCATTCAGAATTTGCAACTTTTGTGCAGAGTGAATAAGTTCTTAACCAATGAATTGTAAGGCACAGACTCAAACTTCTTACTTAACAGTTGCTCCTAACATTTACAAACTAGCTGTAAATGCATGATGGCGTTACCAATTGTCTCATGATTTTCTGCTGGATGATGCTTATGTCACAATAAACAGTTATTTTGGTGCTTGTAAGGTCGCTCCTGTACATGCTTATCCAAAAATTATACGTAATGATAAGAATGAGGTGCGATACATAAATCTTAAAGAATGTATCCATCAGTATGTGGCATAGAGGACACCCAAGGGTGTGGCCTAGTGGTTAATGAAGCCGGAGGAGAACCATGAGGTTTCAGGCTCAAATCCTATGGAGGGAAAAAACACTAGGTGATTTCTTCAAGGGCCCAAGGTTTGGTGCGCAGAGTTACCTGGTATCTGTGCTGGTGGGAGGCAGTAGGTACCTGGCCCCAGACACCAATATCTTAAAAAAAAGCATGTGGCATAGTGGAACATTGGCATTTTGTATGATCTCAATAGGAAAAATCACAGATTTCACTTTTTGTGGAATATTCTTATCTTGTCCAATCGTGTGTGTTTGTGTGTGTGGGTGTGAGAGAGGCAGAGATGCTAGTGTGTTTGATAAAGGAGGAAATGCTGTGCTGGTTTTTATGGTAACAATCAGTAGCATATATTCACTTGATACTCGCATGCAATTGAATTAATTAGCACTACAGTATCCCACGTTCGAGGAAAGGCGGTTCTTGCATGCTCATAGTTTCATATGAGATATATAAATATCAGAAATATGGCATATATTTGTACATTAGGTAATCCTACTCCACCTCTACTTCGTGCTCTCAAAGGGCCCAGGAGATACTCAACCCCTTAAATCCAGAGAAATGCTGCATGTCAACCTGCTGCTTTGGTAGTTTGGCAGGGGGTACAGCCATCCAATATAGTTCCTAGTCCCACCAACTTTTCTGGATGGCATCATAGAAGAGTCAAGCAATTGATCTGAAGACTAAAGAAATATTCAACCTGTTTGCATAGTTAAAATAAATTACTCTGTTGAATAAGATCCAGTAAAATTAATGAGTCTGCTAATTGCATTAAATGGATGTGAGCTAGATTATGTTGTACCTTAAAACACAATGCTTTCTCTGTCTGTTGCTCATTACATACTTGAGTCAAACAAAGCGTTATTGTGTTTGTTCTTGTGCTCATATGGTCTTTCTTGCTGCAGCTCGATCGTCAAACTCTATCCATTGCAATCCGCTTTTTGAAGGCAAAAACTCCTGAGCAGAGGGCTGCTGTTGATTTAGACACCCACTACTCAAAGGTTGATTAATTGTTCATTTAATAGTGCTGACAAATAAGAGGCTTCACTTCCTTCCTACTCAAAAGTTGCATGAATATGCCATGTGTAAACACGGTTTCATGTGCATTATTTTTTATAAAATTGCTGATTGAGTTTGTTGATTATGACTAGATATCAAATTTTATGAGATATCATTTCTCATGGCCAGGGAATGATTTGTAACTAACATATCTGTGTTTTTTACTTCACAGGAATACCTCGAGGAATATGTGGGAACTAAAACCCGAAGAGCAATATTATATCAAGTGAGTGACCTAAACATATTATGTTCTAGATGTTTCTTCGGCATCTTTTATCTTGTAAAGTAATCTACAAGAAACAATACTAAGGTGCTTACTAGGATCTTTTTTTGTGGGTGTGGCAGGAATACGTCAAAGGCATATCAGCATCCGGGATGCAGTCAAATTGTGGATTTGATGGGCAGATAAATGCCTGCTGGACTCATAAGATATCACGGGCTGATCTTGAATCTATCTGCTCTGCTGGGTTCCTCATATCCGTTATTCATGGCAGGTATATTTATCTGTAATTCGAAGTCATTATCCACTACAGATGCAATCTCAAACAGCCAGAGATATTATTTAGATGTAAATCAGTATTTTTTTGAAAGGTTATCTAGATATAAATCAGTATTTCATCTGCGTAGGGACGACGTCATTGCTCAATTATGCCATGCGAAGAGTCTTGCAAAGAAATTATATCCGTATGCTAGAATGGTAGAGCTTCCTGGAGGACATCTTGTTAGTCATGAAAGGACAGAAGAGGTATAATTTTATGTATTTATTATTCTAATACAGAACCATAGGCGCTCTGCGTGTCATGTTAAAGTTATGTACTAAGATGTAGGTTAAAAAAGCTTCTGATTCTATCTAAGATATTGTGAATTTGCTCTAAAGAGCCGGCGGGATGGGTTACTCTTACTAGAACTATTGATCTGCAACTTTCTAGTGATTCTGAGGATCATTTGGCTGGTGTAAAAATCAATTACCTGGCGCTTGACGGAGTCACTAATAGGCCAAAATCAATCTTTTGGTAGAGTCACTAATAGGACATTTCGAAATGTGTAATACCTTATGAGATTCTCAAAGTTTTTGTACTCTCTATGGCTTTAAATGATTTGACTAAGCAATATATCTGTGAACACCACATAAATACCAAATTTCAACCAAAGTTTCTTTAACCGACCCAACTCGCCCGTAATAAAACCCTACTCAACCTACATTTTAAACGGGTTGAAAATGGGTCAACCCATACTAGAATCCTTTCAAGCACACTGGACACTACAATCTGACAATATTTATAAGTGTTCAGGTATCTGAGTATTTTTATTGCATTTGGTTTTTTAGCAAGTGAGAGGGTATTTTATACAATGCAGACTGTTTGGATCGAGCAGTTCTTTCTCTTCTCACTTTTGTTTTCAGAGCTAGGGCTTTGTAGTGGCATGCAGAACATCAATGAACGTTTCGACAGCATACAACTTGTCGGTTCTTGGAAAAGATAAAATAAATAGGAGAATTCACATGGATATCATGATCAAATTAAAGCATTATGTTGCACTTCTGGATTTAAGAGTCAATTAGCAGTTTGTCCCTGTAAATATGTTTGCTGACCTGGTTTCGTTACAGTGCTAAGCATAATACAAAACTTTAGATATGTCCAATCTATTGGCATTTGTGTGGCTGTAGTCATATGTAAGCTGATTGTTAATGGAAGAAGTATATGACGATTTTTTAAAAATTTAGGTCAATGACGCACTTCTTGAGTTGATCAAGGCATCCGCAAGTAAGATTAGCCCATATGATTGGACAAATTTGCCCAAGAAAAGCACTGGTAAGTACTGATATCTGTTTCTTTTACCTACTGTTTTAAGAAAAAGGCTGCATATTGAAACTAGGTCTATTTGGAGTAGCGGGAGATAGAGGAAAATGTGTTTCTCCGTAGGATATATAAACTCCTATGAATCACTAATTCCCATAATTTGTTTAAGCTTATTGGTTAAGTTGCATCCCTCTAATAGTTGGTTGTCTTTGTCAGGATGGAGTATAACCCAACTTACAAGAAAAAGTTCTCCAGAGGGAAGCAATGTGTCTGTCATGGTCGACATTGTCGCAAGGCTCCAGATCTTCTTGGTGTTCTTTTTTGGCTTGTTTATGTTGGCATTTGAGTTTATGCGAAGAGGTGTAAGTCGTCTAAAACCAGTAAGAGTAAGCGCAGCCCTCACATGAAGCTATGGTGGCGAATTCAGTCAACTGGTAACTTAACCGGTGAAACCAAAAGGATGGGATAATTAATCTTAATCCGTGTTTCAAGATGACGACGAATTAACTGTACAGTGTCTCACATATAAGAATCACATCACAGGAGGAAGGATAAAAAGGCAAAACTACACTCTGCTGACAAAACGATCAGCAAAAGGAATTACAGCCCTTGCTACCTTTAATTTTGTAGTTGATTAGGGCATAGAGCATTTTCTGAATTTCGTTGTATTGATAACTGCAAATCATTATTCCTTTTATTAATGATAATTATCCTTTTTCAATGAATCACCCAAGAAAAACTGCAGACTTCAAGCAAAAGGTTAGTGAAGATCCAAGACCCAAGTCTCAAAATCTTCAACGCTGCAATGATTCTCAGAAATCAGCATGCAATATCACAAAAAGTTTTAAACAGCAACATACTTTCTGACCAGATTGTTTTAACTTTTTTTTTATTACAAAGAGGGTAAAAACGAGCAAAGGGTCTCATTTTCATTTTCTAGTTACAGCTAGTCAGATAGGGTTCTTCTTCCATGTCTAAGTAAACTTATAGCTTGTCTGGCCAAGTTGCAAAAATAATATTATTTTGAGAAGGGTTTTTTCTCAAAAGTACTTTTGGTGAGAAGAAGCGCTCGTGTTTGACTAATTAATTTGAAAAGCACTTCTAAGCATCAATTAATGTTTGGCCAAGCTTTAAAAATTGCTTCTAAGCGCATTTTTCTCAAAAGTGTTTTTCAATAAAGTGCTTTTTGGAGAGAAACTATTTTTTTTCTCCTTCTCCAAAATTGCTTCTGTTTCTTTTCAAAAGCACTTCTTTTTCTTCCAAAAGTTTGGCCAAACACGCCTAAAAGTGTTAGGCTATTAACCACCAAAAACTATTCATCCGACGAAATCAATAAATCTAAACTACCAAATAAGAATCTTTAAAAAAAGGAACAAGGACATAAGCTAACCTGAAATGGTTCACAGTAGTTTCCTCTCTGCTCTTTCAATTTTCATCAGGCCAGGGAAACATCCTACTGCAGGCTTAATCCTTTCCATCGAGTAATAAATCCCACCTTTAATTATTAATCCAGCTGCTAATTAAGTAGAAAAAGAATGAATACTGTTAAGATAATCATCAAATTTGTAATTAGTCAAGGCTTCAAAGGTTGATAGAGAATTTTGCATGGTCCGTTTATTTAAAGCTGAGAGTAATTAACCCCATAACATGTACTATAGGAACCTAACCAAATATTGATTCCTAAAACGATTACCTCAACACCAAAATGAACTCATTACTCATATACTTGTGAAACAACATGTTTTCTCCCATAAGTGGAGTTTTTCAGCCAAATAACATCTCTAAGTATGGTTCTCAATAACAATCTCACGAGTAGAAGGAACAAACAACCACAACATACAACTAGGACAGAACAACAACAACCTAGTAATAGTCCCACCAGTGGGGTCTGAGCAGGGTAAAGTGTAAGCAGAACTTATCCCTACCTGGAAACTAGATAAGCTGTTTTCGAGAGACCCTCAGCTCAAAGACAAGAGATCTGTAACAACAACATAAGCCAGACAAATAAGATCAGCACCGTAAGCGATAACAACTAGGAGAATGGAGCTTAATTTTTTAAATGGGATAAACTAGAAAAGAATATTGAGAAAGAGGTAATTAACTCAATAGAGTTACTCCATACCTATACGGGTGATAGTTAGTAAATACCGATAAAATAGTCGAGTTGCACGTAAATAGAAAAGTAACTAACAACACACAGAGGGAGAAGTGCCTGTCTTAGTTTACCTTGTTCTGTGTAGAAGATGAAAATGGCAATTAGCAACAACAACAAATATGCATCAACACATGGTATTTTTTTACTAGTAGAGAAAGTATATTAGCAACAAAGAAAAGGGGTAACAGAAAATGAATGAAAGAGTATAAATAAAGATGCTTAGGTTGGCGTCTGAATTATACCCTTTTGATTCCAATTTTCTTTATGGAATAACGAGGCAGATAAGCCAACAGTTGGTAATATACCATTGGAATATTCTTGTGCAACTTACACATACATTATGGCCACACACAATTAATACTTCATAGTTACCAGAGACTCTTAATGGTGGCATAATTATATTCCCCTGATTACTTGTTCCATTATACATTAACACACGCCACTATTTTTTAAATTATCTTTCCTTTTTATTTATTATTTATTGTTTGCTTCCTATTTTAGACAAGTTACGCAACATTATTTTAATATTAGCTACAAAAATGTAGTAAAAATAGCACGAGCTAGTCTGTTTTCGGATTGCTCATTCAAACATAGTCAGCGTTTGCAAAGTCATTGAAAAATAGCCACTATTTTGCTGCAACGGGGACCAGTCCAGCATAATATACTGGAGATTGGAGCAGTTGTGTATGTTGGACCGGCATATTATACTGGAACTCCAGTATAATATTCCAGTATACTTATGTTGTAACTCTAGTATAATATGCTGGAGTATTTTTTGGATTTTGAACAATGTTTTCGTCCAAATTTATCTTTACATAAAAAAATAGTTAAATTCCAATTACTTTTGAAACTATCCGACTATTTTTGAATTTCTGGCTTGATTTCGATGGTTCTTGTCTTCAACTCTAACCACTTGTTGTCTAATAAATAAATTACTAACAAACACTTATGGCGCTCGTATTCTTTTGTAACAGAAAGATTCTCTATCACCTAAGGCCAAATTGATTAGTTTAGTGCTCCTGTTTAATAGTTTCATAACATTAATTTGGTTGTCTTGTTTAATAATTGTGCAATACACACACATGATTCTTTGTCTTAAATTTAATATAAGTTTATTTGCTCTTAAAAACGGTATTTTTATGAGTTCTAAAAAAATATACACATACATATGATTCTTTAATTTTTTTTTAAGGTTACATAGTTATGCATACTGAATATAAATATATAGAGTAAACATATACTGTTTTTTTTTAATGGAATTTTTTCGAAACTAGAATAATAACCATTAAAAATCGACAAAATTAACTAACCTTATTCATAGTAATTCGCTTGGTAAAGGATAACGTTACGAAAATCTTTTAAACCCTATATAATAAATTTTGTAATCCATTTCCCGGGTCGGATTTATGAACTTGTACTTTTCCCTCCCTAAAACCCCCAAAAGTCCAAAACCCTAATTGGTCAACAATCTTCATCTCTGTACAGGAAGTGATGGATGGTGTGGCGGCTCAATGGGACTTCAACTGGTAGTTTCTCTTCTCTCTTTATCCTATAGTTCCTCTTACCACGAAACAAAGAAATCTTAGTTTACATATTATGTATATTAAAAAGGATATACTTATGCTCTTTGCCAGTTTTTCTTGGTTTAGCCACTCATTTGAACATACCCTTATGGTTTTATTTGTTCCTTATTAGAAAGATTTCTCCTTTTCTGCTGTTTTCTTCCCTTTTTTGGGGGGTTGGTTTGGGGGGTGGGTGGGTGGGTGGTTTACCTGGTTTCATGTAATGGGGCATGGCTGAACTATCTGTCTTCCTTTTTTCAGAGGATGGGGAAAACAGAGTATATATATTGCATATATGAATAATATACTGGTCTTATTAAAGGAAACACGTCACTATATCAACAAGTAATGTCACTCTGATGTCCCCCCCTAGTGTATAATAGTTTTGTATCAGCACTATTGGAATGAACTCTAAGCTTCATCTAACAATCCAATGCAGCTGATTTTTTCCTTCATGTCTATCCTGACCTCTAGACGAAAAGTGGTTGGCGACTACTGTCAAAATTTGCATTTGTCTAGTTCTAATTTCACGTAAGGTCGCCAGCTTTTAGTGGAGAATTGTGTCTTCATTTTCTGTAGAGGTATGTGATGCTTTGTAAAGTAGTTAATGGACCATATGCAATTCGGACGTGGAGCTTTCGTATAATGTATGTACTTGCTTGAACTTGCTTCTTTCTACGATACATAATTCCCGTATCCCATTGTTTGACTACTAAGTTAGTCCTCTGAATTTGTTTACAGTCCTTGTTCCGCTCTTCCTTTTTCTTGTCCTTTCCGTTAGGACCTTTCTACGTCTTTACAAGCCTTTCAGAATATGGATATGCTAAGAATATATCTTTCCTTAAACTCAAGAATCTGAACTGACCTTAAACTCAAGAATCTGAACTGAATGTAGAGGATGTAGAGACTTTTTCTTTTTGAAAATTTTGAAGCCTTGTAAGATGAACAAGGCTTTTTTGTAATTGTAAATATGACTGTCGGTACCAACTTGGTGCTGATTAATATACATGTTACCTTTATCAAATAGAATCTGAACTGAAGAACAGAGTAGCAAACTTTTGACATCTAGTCACTAGAAATAATGAGTTTTACTCTATGTTGATGCACTTTTAATTTGTATCCCGATGAAAAGGAGTGATGCTGTTTCTTAGCTAATTTTAGTACTTTCTGCAGCAACTTGGAAGTAGATCTTGGATCTGAAGAAAATGCTGACATTGTCTATACTGCGTTGGCTGTTGATAAAGAGGTAAAATGATTCTTAGATTTTTTATGCGTTGTAGCATATCTCCCAATCCAACTAGTGCTTCAACTCTGTACAATTAAAAACTGCAGTTGCAGCCAGATAAAGTGAAGAGGCATATGTCTGTATCTAACGGGAAGCTTTCAGTGTAAGCACTTGTTTCTACTAATACACGTGCTCTTTCTTCCTAAAGTTCTGCATCATTAAGTTTTCTGAAACTATTCTTGTCCTCTTGATGCCTTACAGGCATTTTGAGGCTGTTGAAGCAAGATTTCTTCGTGCATCGTTTAGTGCATTCGTAGATGTTCTCACACTTGCAACAAAGACTATTGAAGAATTTGGTCCAAAGAAGGGATAGAGACCTCTACTGAATATTGTTGGACAGTGTTCATTTTATTCAATGTGCCATAGAGAGAAAGCCATTTGCTGTTGTAATTGAATGTGGGATATTCCCCGCTAATAATCTAAATTTTCAGATTATCTTCATCAGTTTGATCTTTATCATGTACTTCTCTGGAACTACAAGAGGCCCTAAACAGAGTAGCGTTTAATTTTGGCCTTAACAAAGATGCTCAAGCAACCTCTTGCAGCTCAAAATCTCGTGATAAGTTGATGCTGTCTTCCTGAATTAATATACTTTCAAATGGTTATAACGTTGACTCACGTTTACAATTACTAGTATTTAGAATATTGGAGAGTTCAACAGATATTTTAAATCCTTTATGGAAGTTGGATAGAGGATAACGGTTGCAAAAATGACAGAAAGAGTGATAATGGATAGGCTAGTTTGTCATCTTCCCATGTGCAAACAGCACACTGGCCTGAAGTTTCTGCATTTATTGATATTTATTTCAAGTCCAAGTGGTGGCTTGTTGTATATTTCAAGTGAAGTTTTTCGTATCTTCAACTTTTACAAAAAATTTATTCCAAAAAACTACTATCGAAACACAACTTCAACATCCACGATTTGTTCTTTTCAGATTCAACTTCAACACCAGACGGTCCAAAAATCCTTGACCAAGACAACTTCTAATCAAATTCTTTATAATAACGTTTAAGAGCTGCCAATACATTGCCAAAATTTAATATACAATTGAGGAAAGGTAAGCAGTGTAATAACAATAACGCGCATGTCCCCGGTTTTCCGTATAAAATTGGAGAAGGGTAAGCACTAGTGCAATAACAATAAAGCATTTTCCTGGTTTCCTGCTGCAAGTGCTACCACACCTCCTTTTCGTCTTCTTTGTACCTGTACTGTTAATATTCATCTATGTATGTATATAGCGTTTCGTCTTTCTTTGATTTGCGTCGGCTGAGCAAAGATTTAAGCAGACGCTTGCTTTTGCTGGTGTGCTGCTCGGTGTTTTTGGTGTTTATATCGTCCACATGAAGCCGCATTGAAGCCGATTTTGCAGGGTACTGCTAAAACACAATTTAACAGTTAAAAAACCTGAAAATCAACTACGAACAAGACAACTCGTGGAGCAGGTTGAAGGAGCACAATGTTACCAGAGCACTTCAAAACTTATCAAGACTAGACCTGAATATTAACATATTAAACAAATGTCAAATATAAAAGACCAAGTAATTACCCGTCTCCCGTTGGAGGGGTTCGGAGTAGTAGATCGACTTTTATTTGGAGTGGTTGGCCTAGAACTTTTGGGGGTAGTCGGTCGACTAGCAAGAGATGCAGTTCGTAAAAGAGGAAACCGATGTGGTGAAACTGTTCGCTTGTCTGCTGGTACATTAGAGCCCAAAGGTACAACAAGAAGAAGAAAGCAAATTAATTACAAGCACCACTGAGAAACAGAAGGTGGAAAATTATAAGCATTAAGTATTATAATGCAAGAAAATGACGGGAAGATACCTAATTCCTTTTTTGGTGTTGACCCGGAGAATGAAAATTTTCCATATTGCTGGAGAAGTCGTGGAGAAGGTGCCGGAGAATATCCTTTCCTGCAGTATATGAATCTTTGCATGGTCATGAATGGTAAAACATAATAGGAGCTGGATAAGATAAACAGCAAGAAAAATTTACCCAGCTGCAGATGGTGGAGTCTCTCTAATTGTTGCTCGCACAGCTACATGAAAAGAAACCCGCTCAGGTCATTTCATTTTTCACAAAGAATCTAAGTGGAAACTCAAACACTGAAGGCAAAAAGCATAATATACTACCATTTCTAAATTGATTCCAATTATCTTCATCATCAAGACTACATCCTTGGTACTTTAACTTGGTGAGATCAGCGCCATACACTGTCTCCCCAACTGAAAGGTAATTTCAAAAATAGCTGAATGTCCTCAGACTTGAGAGTGACAAATACTGCTTTAAGGAACAGGTTTGAAAGATATACTCATGAGATGTAATCATAATCACCTGGTAATATATATCGCTTGTGATACTTGGGAGTATGAATAACCAATGACTGCTGTGACAGGCCCTCATGATCAATGTACTCCTGGCATGTTTTTAGTCTCTACAAAAAAACCAGGTAAAACGAATAAGAGGAGAGATATCACAAATTACATTCTCACAACCAAGTACAAAGATAGTAATCTAAGGGAGGATCAACAAGACTGTCGTTCTGTTATTTTCGAGTTTTCGAGAGAGAATATCCGAGCAAAAAAAAAACTAAATCCTGATCACCTGTATCCAATTTTTAACTTCTCAAAGAAAGCCTAATGAATTAGGATCACACCATAACAATATATAACAGCATAAAAGACTCATAGCTAGCTTCCCTATTTGGTTTTGTGTATAATCTACTTGATGAAAGTGTGTGTTTGTGCATTCACTTCAGCTACAAAACATTAACTAGACACAGAATTCTTCGGACAGAAAAATATAAGAAAATTGCACACCGCCAACTGCCAAGCATTTGATATGTCCAAGCATTGGCTCTTCAGAGGGTGTTAGCATCTTGCAGTCTTTAAAAGACTATCAATGAACAACATTTCTTCAACCAAATGGAACTCGATAAGTATCTTGACTTCGATTATGGAGTTCATTCAATTAACCTATCTATAAGAAGTATTGTTGTTATAAGATCTTCATATGTTTGTGCAGGGAGGAGGAGAGAAGAGCGAACAAGAACATAACTAAAGGCACAAAGGTAGTTTTCAAAAAACAGTTGAATATATGACATTAGAAAGAGGATTAGTCACTCATATGCTGTTACATATTGGTCACTTTTTTGTGCAAAGCACCATGGTTTATCCTATCAGAATTCTTTTATCGATGGTATTCACAAAGTTTTGATATCCCGAAAAAAATAGGAGGAGGTTATTACCTGCTCAATGCAGGATAGACGCAGCTCTGTTCCAGATACTTCATCAACTTTTTCATCCAAGAGATCACTGACCTTATATGTCACAGAGCCCAAATGATCCACAGTGTTCACAAGGGCTTTAATGGCATAATCTTTCAATGTATTTACCACACTGTATGAAGAGAAATAAGTCAGAGGCAATACGAAAAGAGACATGGAAAATAGAATTGAGCTTTCCAGCAAGTCGACAGATAACTCACACTTCCTTTTGCTCGTCATTAGAATAAGACAATTCAAAATATTCAGCTGCTGAGTAAAGTTGTTTTCTCAGATTCTTTAAATCCTGAAGAAACAAAATGCAATATCCATAGCAAAATTTTTAAACACCAAGTCAACAATGAAAGTATTTAAGGTAGTCCAAATCAGTGACAGAAAATTCGGTAAAATGGGCAGAAGAAAATTCAATATGCAGCTTCCAAATTCTTAAACATTGGAATCAAATTCTAGGGATGAAAACTAAATGTAGTCATTTCTACCGCTATCTCGACCAAGAGGCATTAGCTTCCATATTTCCAAGATCCTATTTGAAGAAAAATACCAATTTTCAGCTGAGGAAGAGAGGAGGTACCTTAAGACTATCAGAAAAGAGCATACTTTGATGCATAGAAACCTCATCAAAGTTGGCTGGCTCTCTCGGAAAAGTCATTGTAGCTGGTGAATTTAGTGTCTCCATTGAGTTACTGGTAACCAGTTCTTATCCTGTAACAACCGTGATGCAACATTTAAAAGAAATGGAAAGGAAAAAGCTCTTAACAAAAAGCTAGTAATTGTTTGCCAATGCATCCTTTAAATTTACCTCTGCAACTATTACTATTAGTTAAATTAGGATCCTTTCAGAAAAACACATACTACTACAGTCCTAAAAAGCAGCTAATGAATCAATCAAAAACAAGCTTACAGTTCACACCAGACAGATACAGTAAGAAAATCAAGAAACAATTATGTCAGGATAATGCTTTACATTATCTCTGCAACTATCCTAGAATAATTTAAATCCTTAAATTTTGAGCCCTGAAACTTCAAAAAAGCCAGTCTTGTCTGAAACTTAACAATTACGCTCTCAATTGTTCAGAACAAACTCACACATATCACTATATCAGCACCCAATGAAATAGACACTTCAAACAAGTAAAAACCATGAAAAAGCTGCAAACTTTGAGTTAAAATGAGAACCCCATAAATCTACAAGATATAAAAACTTGAAAAGAAATAAAGAAGTGGTCACATGGCCAAATTTGAAAATCTTTCTTTCAGTTTTCTGAGCAACCAAATCAAGCAAACCCCACAAACAGAAGTAAAATAGTAACAAAGAACCTAACCTGGAAATTATTTTTATGCTAGTAGAGCTATGAAACCGACACCAAGTTCCACATTGAACAACATGAGTTTGTTAAAAGAGAAATGGGGAAATAAATAGGCCCATTTATTAATGAAAGAGACCAAATTTGGTTGGTACCAAGAATTTGACTAAACCAAAGGAAAAAGACAAAAAATTATTGTGTTAGATGATTTGTGTGTTATTTTGAGAGGACTGATAATGGCAAAGGAGTAGAAGTGGTGAAGAAGATGGGGACAGCCGTGCATCAAGGGAAGCACGTCTTAGAAATTAGAATTCAAAAAGTGGGAGAGAGGGTTAGGAAGCAGAAAAAAGAAATGTGGCCATTCTTGCAAAACCCAAAATTCCTCTTTCTAATCATTGCTACAACGTTTGCTTGCTTTTCTTTAGTGGATCATGTCGTCTCTTGTCTACTCTACTGTTCTTGACATCAATATTTTTTTAGGTAAATTAGCATTTGACCCTCTTCTTCTCTACTTTCCTTGAATTACCTTTATTTATTACTTGCATCTTAAAACATGTTATGGAATTTATGTTGCTATAAAAGCAGGGGGAAGTGCACAAACAATCCTTCGAAATTAAAAATCTTAATTTCAGGAAAATTCAAGACATTTGTGTCCCGAAAGACTAAACTAAAAAATAATATTCAGGAAACATTAGATAATTCCTAAATAGCAGCTTTTTAGAGTGGCGACATGATGTTATTTTTACTATAAAAGCATGTTATCAAGGAAAAATGAAAAGCTCAAAGTTTAATGGTTGTTAATATAGAATTATATATTAATTCACTAGTTGTCAATAATCACTAGATGTTTTGGGGTCTTTCATCCAACCTATTTCCTCTGCTTTTTGATTCTTTGAGAAAAAATATTGCACTTATTGAGATGAGTTATAAGATGGAAAGAAATTGAAAATAATTCCATTTCTTTAAAAAGTTAAACCTTTCTAGCTAGCCGAAGCGCATTTGTTTCCAATTTATTACGTTTCATAAGGGAAATATAAACTTAATTGTATCTTATTTATCGAGAAAGTAATTCGATTTTTGAAATTTAATATGAAAATTTTGATGAGATTTATATTCAGATCGACTGAATATTTCTTCTTAAAATATATTTCGCATAATATATTTTTCACTCATAATCATGACCAGACATCTCCATCTAATCTACTGAAGTAAACCCTATATATTCTTTTTAAAAGTATTTTGGACTTGACCCAAAATAATTAGAAAGAAATTCTTTAACTAGTTAACATTCGACTCACACTTAGTATCATTGTCCATAATTTGTTTCGCAACTTAATCATAGAGGTAAGAATCATCTAATTATAGAAACATTGCATTTCTTTGTTCGTTTATGTTGAAAAAGATAAAAGAAAGAAACACTATCCGGAAAATACATAGGCAATGGGTGAACAAAAATGTCATTCTTCCCGTTCCATAAAAAATAAAAATAAAACCTTTTTTCGGAAACTTTGTACTTTTTTCGGAATTAGTGTTTGGCCATAAAAAATTCTAATTTCACTTGAAGTTGAATTTTTATAATTTGAAAAACTCTAAAAATCTGTTTTCCAAAATTTTCACTTTCAAGTAACTCACAAAAATTAAAAAACAATTTTAAATTATATTCATGTCCAAACACAACTTTAATTTTCAAATATCATTTTCACTTGAAATTTTTTAAATTTGATTTTCGGAATTTCACAATTCTTATGTCCAAACGCCGAGTATGTATATAGTGTTCAACAAACTTGATAATATGTGAACTAAATAAAGTGATTAAGCCAAAGTGTGTTTAAATAATAATGTGAATCGAGTCCTGTGCTAAATAAACTACATAAAGGGGACATGAATGTTACAGTCTTTTTAGTAAATAAATCAATGCCGTGAATGGTGGAGGTCCCACAGGAAAGACTCAAAGGGAGTACTGATTGGCTTTTCTTTCTCATGCCACCAAACCCACAAATCAAAACTGGCAACACATTTCCTGTTTTTTTTCCTTCTTATAACCGTAATATTCGATCAGCTTATGACCACTTAAATTAAATCTGCAGGGTAATTTTCGTGCTTGTTTATTCTCAAAATCGGATAATAATTAAATTTATTATTTTACTAAAAAAGTGTTAAATCTTTTTTTAAAACGAATTAATGAGAGGATAAATTATAAATCCTGATCAAAGATAATTAACTCTAGATCGAAGAATATTAAGTGAGAAAAATCAGAAATGGTTAAGTTTGAGAGCTCATTAAGATCATAAAAGATGTCAAATGAAGATAATAGGCTTATATTCTCAATGCTATTATCCCATAATATATGATAAAGATGAACGAGAAGATGCACCATTAACGACTACGGAATATTTCTTTATTGATTTCATGATGATGATGTTACAAGGATCGGTAACAAGGATTTGAATCTTCTCTTGAGTATTGGGTAGACTCCTTCAGAGAAGACCCAAAAAGAAGAAGAAAAAGAAAAGTCCCCCCTATCCTTCTCTTATCATGTATATATACTAGGTGTTCCCCCTTACCCAGTGGTCCTTAGCCAGGGTGCTTTAATCTGCTATATACACTTTAGGTCGACCTCCCTAGCCGCCTTGGCGCATGCTTTGCCGTAGAGGCTTTCTGATGGCTCGGCCACGGCCGTGGCCGAGATGCTCGTCGTTATGGTGCCTTGCGTACATAACCACATCTTAATCATCTTCTCGCCATTCCTTTTTTATGCCATTCTCATATGGCCAGATTTCGGCTCATACAGTTAGTCCCTCCGCCTACTGGAGTCGCCTTTAGGCGAGCACGATAAGAGGACCTCATCAATTCGAAAACTTTGAGAAATCTAAACGTTTTGGGCGATGGGCGAGCACCTCTTAGCGGGGCAATGATATGACGTTTAGAGTGCTTCATCAGACCAGTGTGTCCGTTGAAATGACATTTAAGTTCATCAGGTGTATTATAGCACACGTTCTTCGTATACCGCATCGTTTCCCGTTCCTCTTCCATTATTTTTTGAAAAAAAGCGGCGCTTAGTTTCTCCAACCAGCATATTTATGTCTCTATAAATAGGAAAGAGTTTCTCATTCGAATGTAGCGTTTTCCCAATCATTCACAAGAAGATCCTAAAAGCATTTGTTCTTCTCCCTCGGTTCTTCATATTTCTTTTTTTCCACCGGTAATCCTTGTGGTTGTTACCCTTCTTTCTTTACTCTCACGGTCTGTACAATCATTCAAAATAATGGCCAGTGCTTCTTCTAACACTGACCGGGTCGTTGGTTCTCCGGCGCCGGAAAGTGTGGTGCCTTCCCTCGAAGAGGGAGTGAGTTTGGCGGAGGACGAGAATTTTTTAACGGTGGATGAAGTAGTGCCCCGCCCGGGGAAGGCAATGACTGAATTCAATAGCGCTGCTGAAGATGAGCCTGAATCTGTACTTTCTATGATGGATGCCTCGACGCTTGCGGCATTCAAAGTTAAATGGAGAATTCCTGAGCACATCGAACTCGTTCCAGCGGGTTCAGACATTGTGCACATACATTACCCATGATACTGCGCGTTCTATGCATATCCTTTTATTATTGGATGCACGCCTCCCCTCCCCTCACTGTCGGCGGACTTCTGCTGTTTATATGAGGTGTGCCCGACTCAGCTCACCTCGTACATCTACAAACGTTTCTTAATGTTCGCCAAATATGCAGAGTTGGCCGATCGTGGGGTTCCTCTTCGACACTTGATGCATCTCTTCGTCCCCAGTTTTCATAGGGGCACCATGCTACATCTTCATCATCGAGGTACTAAGATCTTGATGATCGGAATGGACGACAAATCAACCGCTGCTTCTGGGAGAGCTTCTTCTATGTTCCCTGAGACGTGGAATTTCGTCTGTAGGTCGTATCTTCTTTTATTTTCTTACTACGTTTGTCAGTCGTTTTCTCCTAGTGATCTCATTGAATATCTGTTGTTGCAGCCGAGAGACTACCCCCTTCGCAAGTTGTTGATATTCGCAAGTGGGTGAGCTCGGTTCTGCCTCGCACGGTGGGAATTTGCGCATGAGCGCCCTTCCACGAGAAATTTGGGTGCAAACCTTATGTCGGTAAGTCTCCTTGTCTTGGTCTTCGTTACTTTTCCCTTTGTGTGTTTCTTTGCCTTATATTTTCATTTGGTCGTATGTCTCCTTGACAGGTCAGAGAGGGGCGAGAAGGGAGAGAGCTTCCGCTCTTGATTTCCATCAGCCGGCTTCTGCTAGGCACGTACTAAGGGCGGTTGCGGATGAGGGCGCCTGGACTCAGGCTATTTTTCAGATCGAATCTTCGTCCAGATCTGGTCGTACAGAGGCTGCTCCTCGGTGGGGCACTCTGGCCCCCGCTGTTCGTTTGGCGAGCGAACTTTCTCAAGGTGATGGCAAAGAGGTCCCGTCAAAAAGGCGGATAACGTCATAGGAGACGTCTTTGATTGAGGCGTCTTTGAGGGTTGACCCTGTTTCAGTGGTGTTTGAAACCGGAGGCAGTGCCGGCCTGGGAGTGGAAGCGACACCCATCTCGAGTATGGAAATGGCCGTTGTAGCATCAGGGCAGAATTCGGCGGTCGCCATAGTTATTCCAAGTGGACCATCAACTTCTCAGCAAGCTCGCGCCTCTTATTCGACTGAAGAGAGGTTAAAGGGCGTGGTAGTGGACGACTATGAGTCTGATTCGGAAATTGATCCTGAGGACATGAGGATGTTCGCAGAAGGCTTTACCAGGGTTAATGTGAGGATGGGAGGTCCTTCCCGTTTGCTCAAAATCCCATTCGATGTCAACCTATTAGAGGATACAGTGGATTTAGTGCCCCAATTCGACCTTTTGTGCTCCGCCATCGAAAGCGGGGCTCTTCGGGAGATTAGCGACTCTGGTTTGTCACGCGGTGTGGCCGAGATGGCCTTGAGGGTGAGTTTCCTTTCGTTACTTCCTTTTTTTTAACTTTTTCTTTCGCTGATTTTTCCTCTCTTTCTCATTTCGTTGTTGTGTTTTTTTAGACTTACATGCTGGAGATCGAAAGTGCTCGCCGGGATCAGAAGTAGGCCGGTGTCTTTTTGAAGATGGCCGCGAAGTATCACTGGTATCGCGACAAGTATCGTGAGATGCACGCGCAGCTTAGGGCAGGCGGTAATGCTCGTTCCCTTAAGAAGGAGTTGGAGAAGAAGGACAAGGATCTGGTGCGGTCTATCCGCAGATGTAGCGAGATCGAGGGGCTGCTCAGGGTTAAAAACGAGGAGCTCGAGGTGGGCAAAGGGGTTACGGCGGAATGTGAGGACCTTCAGGAGAAGGCGTCATCTTTGCGAGCCGAGTTCGAGCAGAATGCTACTAGAGTTTCTAGTCTAAGTGCAGAGTGGACAAATAAGGTGATCGACTTGGAGAGGAAGGTGATCGAGTTAGAGAGGGACGAGGGGTCCCGGGTGGTGGCTATGGCGAGGGCGGCGACGCTGGAAGACACTATTCGCGTCCTCATGTCTGAGCGAGAGGCTGAGAGGGAGACGACCACGATGAGGATGGCAAGGTTCGAAGAGCGGATCAGCGTGCTTGATCAGGATGCCTCGACTCTGGGTGACCAAGTGGTGGCTCTCAAAGCCGAGAAGAAACAGTTGTTGGCTCAGGCCCCTCGAGAGTCCACCCCTATTTCTGTCCCCCGCCGCCTGTATGCGATGTGGGTCCATGCTGAGTCCTAACGAGATATATATAAGGATTTATGGGCGGCGAGGAGTGTCCCTGAGGCCGCTTTTGAGGATGATCGTGCGAAGGCGCGCGAGGCTCATTTTGCCTGTGGCTATGATCACGCGACACCGGATGCCGATAGGGTTGATGAGGTTGAAGATGAGCTCTCTTCGGATGATGGTAATGCTGACGGGGATAATGGCGGAGATGCGACAAAGTGAAGTTTTTGTAGTCTCGGTACTTGTTTTTTTTTGTTCTTTTCTTTGGTGTTGCTCGTTTTTTTTGGCATGTTTTGACCTCTTGTAAGACGCTGTGCGTATGTAAATTTTGAATAGGATTCAGTTTGTCTTTGGCTGTATGTCCTTGGCTCTTCTTTTTTCTTTTCCCTTTTGGAAAAGGTCTTCAGATTTTCTCGTGATGAGTCCCAGTCTTTCAATTGGGAATTTGGTGGGATCGAACCTTACTTTATTCGAGTAAGGTCAGAATTTTCTTGATTCGAGCGAGGTCAATTTTTTAGATGATTTGAGCAAGGTCAAAATTTTCCTTTGGCGATTCGAGCGAGGTCGAATTTTTAGTTGATGCAAGCGAGGTCAATTTTTTAGTTGGTTCGAGCGAGGTCAAATTTTACTTGATTTGAGCGAGGTCGAATTTTCCTTTGGCGATTTGAGCGAGGTCAAATTTTACTTAATTTGAGCGAGGTCGAATTTTTAGTTGATTTGAGCGAGGTCAAATTTTTCCTTTGTCGATTCGACGAGGTCAAATTTTACTTTATTCGAGCGAGGTCAAATTTTAGTTGATTCGAGCGAGGTCGAATATTTAGTTGATTCGAGCGAGGTCGAATATTTAGTTGATTCGAGCGAGGTCGAATATTTAGTTGATTCGAGCGAGGTCGGGCTTTCCTTGATTCGAGCGAGGTCGAATTTTTAGTTGATTCGAGCGAGGTTGAATTTTTAGTTGATTCGAGCGAGGTCGAATTTTTCCTTTGGCGATTCCAACGAGATAGAATTTTACTTTGGCGATTCGAGCGAGCTCGAATTTTACTTTATTCGAGCGAGGTCGAATTTTTAGTTGATTCGAGCGAGGTTGAATTTTTCCTTTGGCGATTTGAGCAAGGTCGAATTTTGCTTTGGCGATTCGAGCGAGGTTGAATTTTTCCTTGGCGATTCGAGCGAGGTCTAATTTTACTTTGGCGATTCGAGCGAGGTCGAATTTTTAGTTGATTCGAACGAGGTCGAATTATTCCATGGCGATTCGAGCAAGGTTGAGTTTTACTTTGACGATTCGAGCAAGGTCGAATTTTACTTTATTCGAGCGAGGTCAAATTTTTCCTTTGGCGATTCGAGCGAGGTCAAATTTTCTTTGACGATTCGAGCGAGGTCGAATTTTTCCTGTGGCGATTCGAGCGAGGTCGAATCTTATTTCATTTGGTGATGGCCGGGGGACATGGAGTGACAGGAATGCTGATGTTGCCTTGATTTCATTGGAGAATACCATGCGTTACTGCATAGATTATGGATACGTTGGGATGAGTCCCTGTCTATCTAGTCCCTTCATTGGTCGACCTGGAGAGATCGCTGATGGGACGGGTGATGAACTTGTGGCCTGGCCTTTTGGGCACCCTGGGACTTGACTAATTCGAATGAAATTTGGATATGATTCGTAGTTTTTAGTTTTTCAAACTGGCGTAGTATTGTCGTGGCGAGCATATGGGTTACCTTTCTGTACTCATGCTCTGCCTGTGCTGGGAAGGCCGTGTGTCCCATGGGCTCACTGCCCCGTCCCAGGCTATGGAGATTGTTTCTCAATGACACCGGTTCGTTCTGAGATGTTTGTCTGTTATTCGTAGTACTGTACTGAGTGGGAGGTTTTTTTCTGGTTTTCCGTCTGACGCTGGGAGGAAATTGGAGCATGTATGTTGGCTGGCCTTCGTTTGCGTCTCTGGGATGACGTCTCCGTTCTCTGTTTCACTTTTTTTATTTTTGGGAGTAGAGGGTTAGAAGTATATGGAATTATTTGTTACCTTAGTCGGCTGTTCAGCTGATGGATGAGGGTTGGCCGTATTTTTTTTGTCCTAGGAAGTTCTCTCGTTCTGCGATAGACTAGGGATCGTGCCAGTGGGCGGCTCTCCTTGTTCGGTACTTTGGTAATAATTCCCTGCTTGATGTCGGTTTCAGCTTCGCATTCAGCTTTGTCACTGATCGAGCTTTGGCATCTCATGGGTGGAAGAGCTACTCCACCACTGAGGTCTTGAGTCCCAATCCCAGTTTGTCTCAGTCCCAATCGCGCAAAGATGTCAAAAACGTAAGTTAATACCATGAAATACGGAAGAGGAGTATCTTAGTCAGTAAATTAGACCGCAAGTGTCTTCTCATACAATAGGAGGGTAAACGATATGCACATGATGTAAAGTTTTGGGTGTTTATGTAATGACCCGACCAGTCGTTTTGCGTTCTAGAACTCCGTGCCCCTAGATGAGACTTCCCGTAGTTGCTTTTACTGATTTATGACTTGTGGGGACGGGTGGTTCGAGGTTTTGAGGAGTTTGGATTGGTATAGGAATGCTTCGTTCTTTAAGGTTGGCCTTTAAGGCCAAGTTTGACTTCGGTCAACATTTTTAGCAAACGACCTCGGGATCGGAATTCGAAGGTTCCGGTAGGCTCGTATGATGATTTCGGACTTGGGCGTGTGTTCGGAACGGGTTTTGGATTACCCGGGGGCGTTCCGACGCCTAATAGTGAATTAAGGTTTCCTTAAGTTCAAACTTGAGGTTTGGAACGTGTTTTGGTATTATCGAGATCCAAACAAATTCCGAGACTATGAATAGTTCCGTTATGTAATTTATGTCTTGCTCGCAAAATTTAGTGTCATTCCGAGTAGTATAGGTAGGTTCGGCGTATTGAAAGCTAATTCAAGAACGTAAAGTTCTTAAGTTTGATCCAATAGGTTTTGGGGTATGGTTTTTAGATTTAGCGTTGTTTCGGACGTTCCGAAGGCTCGAGCGAGTCCGTATTATGATTTAGGACTTGTTAGTATATTTGGACGGGGTCTCGGGTGGGCCCAGATGCCATTCAGGCATCGAGCGAGGCAAAAGTCAGCCTTAAATGACTGCTGGTGCACCAGATTTGGTGCAACCGCACCTGCGGAGGGCAAGTCGCAGGTGCGAGAATGCTTCTGTGGTCCCAGCCTTGCAGGTGCGACTCCTGAGGGAGCTGCCCATTTCCGCAAATGCGGACTCCTTTTCGCAGAAGCGGAGCTGCAGGTGCGGACTCTGCTCCGCAGGTGCGAAGCCAGACCCCCTTCCCCTTCTCCGCAGATTTCTCTCGCAGATGCAAGACCGCAGGTGCGGTCCTAGAGCCGCAGTTGCGAAAAGCTTGTAGGCAGTGAGCTTCGTTTCAAATACGGGACTTAGCCATTTTTGAACACTATTCTTCATCTTTGGGCGATTTTGAGAGCATGCAAGGAAGGTATTCGACCTAGCTATTGTAAGGTAAGTAATTCCTACTATAAATTTAGCTTAATACTTGAATTCTTAGATAGATTAACTCATCAAATTAGTGGAAATCATGGGTTTAGAGTAAATCCTAGGTTTTTGACAAAAATGGGAAATTACCAAGAAATTCGTTACGGAATCATACAAAAACTATATAATATTGATCCTTAGGCTATGGGTGACAGTTTCCTTCAAAAAATTTCGGAATCCGAGCATGTGGGACGAGAGGTGTATTTTAGGATATTCCCAATTTAGGTTGAAATGATTATTTAAGCAGGAGAAGTAAGGACTTTGGAGTATAGACTGATTTGTTTATGCAATATTTGACTAGTTTCGAGTCCTTGGGCGGCGAATTTGGAGTTTAGGGCACATTCTTGACCCGGAAAGTATACTTGACGCGAGGTAAGTCTCCTTTCTAATCTTGTAAGAGAGAATTTTCCCCATAGGTGGATTAAATGATTATGTGTTATTGTTTGGTGGGGACTACGTACGTGCGAGGTGACGAGAGTCCGTGTGTAGTGACTATTATTGTTATGTCCGGGTATTTAGGCCCACACCATGCTATGTGAATTCCATTAACTTGAGTTATATGCTTTGTAACTTCATTGTTTGCAACTTCGTTTCAAGAAAACCAAGAATTAGCTGTTTTAAAAGAATTTTTATTTGGAAAGGATTTAAAGAAAAATGATGTGTTTTCATGCGACCGCTTCGTAATTTATATCCCGCGAGCGGAGTGATTCTTTCCCCTACTCTCATGGGAGCGGGACGTATGCCACGGCAGGTTAATAGATGCATCTATGGTTCGCGTCGTTCGACCCTTCAGCAGTGCACAATTATTATTATTATGTTGGCCTAGGCCGGATGTCCATACTCCACTATGCGCATGCTATTTTCTTGATGTTTTTATGACTGTTGACCTGTGAAATATCCTGGAAGAACGAACTGAAAACTTGTATATTGGTGCTTCACCATGTATTTGGATTTTGATTACGATTCGATATATATTTCTTTACTATCCATGCTTACCTGTTTTCCTCTTTTAAAGTATCACCTAAATATACTGTTTGGACCCTAGTAAGTGTCACGTCGATCTCTCATCACTTCTTCTTCGAGATTAGGAGGGATACTTACTGGGTACATATTATTTATGTACTCATGCTACGCTCTGTACTTAATTGTACAGGTTCTGAGGCAGGTGCATCTAGGTACCAGTCTGGAGCTCATTCCTGATTTATACCCTGGTTGAAGCTTCACGGTGAACTGCTTCTCTTGGCGACTCCCAGCAGCACTTTGGAGCTATTCTTTGGCCATTTCTGTCTATATTTACTCTAACAGTAGGACAAACTTTTATTCTTTTGATATTATTCTACTAGATGCCTGTAGACTTGTGACACTAGTTCCTGGCACACACGCTAGTAGACTTTATTTTTGGGATGTAATCGTTAATTATGACTTCATGATTATTTATTATGCATAAAGTCGCCTAAGTTATTTGTTTCTACTTAATGTCTCAAAACTAAGTTAAGCAAGTGTTGAAAAATGTTTTTTTTGGTAAACTACATGAAACTCACTAGTAGATAAAGGTTGGCTTGCCTGACTGCGGTGTTAGGTGCCATCGCGACCTGGGTTAGGATTTGGGTCGTGATAGTTTACTTGGAAATGGGATTATGGACGCGCTTGATGTGCTATAGTCACAGTCCCACTATGATGGCTTACGCTCGTAGTGCATCAGAATTGCTGCTGTGGCACAACGTAGCTGTCGTGTATAAGCCAAGCATAACTCCGACTCCGCATATGTATTTTTCCTTGGTTGGTTTGGTGGTTTTGGTGGGTTCGCTGACCGGTTTCGTAAGTCGGCGTTCGTGATGAGTGGGTGGAGTTTCACCGGGCGGTGGACAGATCTGAGGCCACATTTTGATATAGGGGGAACTAAGGTTTTGGCTAGAAATTCCCCACAGACGGTGTCAAATTATTTTACCGAAAAAGTGTTAAACCTTTTCTTAAAACGAATTAATGAGAGGATTGGGGGTAAATTCTGACCAAAGATAATTAACTCTAGATCGAAGAATATTAAGTGAGAAAAATAGGAAATGGTTAAGTTTGAGAACTCATTAAGATCATAAAAGATGTCAAATGAAGAAAATGGGCTTACATTCTTAATGTTGTTATCCCATAATATATGATAAAGAAGAACGAGAAGATGCACCATTAACGGCTACGAAATATTTCTTTATTGATTTCTTGATGATGATTACAAGGATTGGTAACAAGGATTTGAACCTTCTCTTGAGTATATGGACTCCTTCAGAGAAGACCCAAAAAGAAGAAGAAAAAGAAAAGCCCCCCCCCCCCATCCTTATCTTATCATGTATATATACTAGGTGTTCCCCTTTACCTAGTGATTCTTAGTCAGGGTGTTTTAATCTGCTATTTTTAGGTCGACCTCCATAGCCACCTTGGTACATGCTTTGCCGTAGAGGCTTTCTGATGGCTCGACCACGGCCGTGGCCGTGGCCGAGATGCTCGTCTCTATGGTGCCTTGCATACACAACCACGACTTAATCACCTTCTAGCCATTCCTTTTTTATGCCATTCTCATATGGCCAGATTTTGACCCATACATTTATACGCGGTTTTAAGGATACGTGATATAACTACAAGTTGAGAAAATAGATTAATACTGAAATTAATGACAAGAAAATAAATGCAAACCATACAAATTGAACAGTCTTAGCCTTGAATGTTGATCACTCTCGAGTCAAGAAATGCCTCAATCGATGACAGAACAAGTTAAAAAGATAACAAGAACTAGAAATGATCAATATATTTCTTCTTTGATACGTGTTACAATGTGTTTTACAAATGATCAGGCCTCTCTTTATATAGTAGTGGAGCCCTACTCTTGATACAATTCTATAAAAAGGTAAAAAAAATTCATGATTTACTAATTAATCGGGCTCTCCTTGGTACGTGCCGAGATTTTCGTCGTGATCTCCAACTGATCGCGGATATTTCAACCTTCCGTTATTTGGCTCGACAAAGTCCCCTCGATCTTGTTCGGTCCTGGAGTCACGAGCTCAACGATTTAACCTCGCGCCTTGGTTCGATACAACCCAGGGTCGAGCTTCGACCCATCACATTTCAGTCTCGACTGGCCATATGATAGACAAACCCGATTTCGACCGTATACAGATAGTCCCCTCTGTTTTCGGAGAAAGGTTGAGGAGAAACGATATAAACTTCTAATATTTGCTTCGATAAACCATGACGTAAGTGATAAAAGGTAACTGAAACATCCCGTCGGTCCAATGTCCAAGGCATTAAATGTGTGTCAGTTGTTGGTCGGACACTATGGGTTTTGAACCGCCGTTTGCAAACTATAAATACTCCATCTTTCCATCCATTAGAAATTTTACATTCAAACATTTTTTCTTGCATTTTTAAGAAAATTCTATCACCTTCTTCCTCTGGTTTTCTAGTTCAAGTTTAAAACTTCTTCCTTTATAGTTTTCTGAAAATTTCATAAGCTATCCGCCAATTACGCCTTCTCTTTCATCAGTACCATCTCTTTACCCTTACTTAGAAGCAATGGAAAAGACTTCTAAATCTGTTCCTCAAAAGGAGGCTCCCTCTTCCTCGAGACCGTCTGAAGAAGAAAAGGGTATGTCTACTGTTGTCGAGGAAAAGACACCGGAAACCCCCCTCAACTATGTTCGTTCCTACGAGGTTCCCAACTGGGGCCGACTTCAAGATTGAGAAAACCCCTTCGGTACCGGGTCGATGAGAGCCGGTCTCGAGGTATACATGCTCCATTATTGGCGATCTCCTCCCCAAAGTCAAGGAAGACTATAATTGGGCCGGTAAACACATGGTGGTGCCTACACCCGAGTAATCAATCACTACCCACGTGGAGGGTTTTCTAAGTCTTTACACTTATCTCTTCGCGTTGGACCCTCTAGACCCAGTTATCATTGCCTTCTACAAAAGGTATGAAGTGACGCTCGGGTAGATTCATCCTTCATTTTGGAGGATTGTTATTCTGCTTTGTTTCTTCGTGAGCAAGCTCGACAATTACCCTTTCATCATTGACCATCTCACGCATCTGTACAGTCCCCGACTCTATCGAGGGGGATTGATAAAGCTTGCCCGTCGGGCTACTAAGGCCCCATTCTGGAGCATAGATTAGGATCGAGACCAAGCTTGGTTGTCCCGGTTCGTTCGAGTGAAGACCTCGGATCTAAGCCCGGCCAAGGAAATTCTATTTCACGAGAAATGGAACATGAAAAGTAAGTATATCTTCACTTTTAAGATTCTGCTTATAGCTTTTCCCCTTTCTTTCACCTAATCGGTGTTTCGTGGTGCAGTTGTCGCTCAGATGCCAAATGTAGTTCCTCGACTCAAGGAGTGGGTCAAGGGAATCATATCACATAAGCCCTATTCCGAGCGTGCATGGCGCGAACTTTCAAAGGGTCTGTGGGAGGCCCGTTCTCACAGTAAAATTCTTTCCTAGGACTGATATCACTTGGGTTTCTTTCCAAGCTTACTCATCTCTTTTTATTTGTAGGCCTTGGGAAGTATGTTGCGATGAGGTCCCCATATGAAAATAAAATCATCCTCCCCCAATCTCCTGCTCTGAAGCAGGATAAAGAGAACAAAAGAAAAGGGGCTCTGAGTTCCCCAAACTCGCAGAATTTGAAACCAAAAAAGAGGCAGGCGCGCAAACCCAAAGAAAACATCGGTGCCCTCCCATTGGACTTAGTTCACTGGCTGCCCCAGGCCAGGGAGGCTGCTGAGAGGGCAGTGACCGAGGTCCCTGAATCAGAGAAGGGCGAGGCCGCTATACCCCAAGCTAGGGAGGTCGTAGAGGAAGCTGGGGCCGATATTCCTCGATCAGGAGAGAGTGACCTGAAAGATGCGCTTGGGCAGATTGATCTCACCGGGTCTCCTCTATTCTCAGACTCTATGATCAACAAGGTCGGTATGCTAAAGGGTCATTTGCGTGAAGGGCCTCAAGGGGCAGAAAATCTCAATAACTTCTTTGACATCTTAGAATCTACCGCCTTAGAGGATGTGACCGGGTTTTGTGATTTAACGGTTCCAAAGAAAGAAACTTCGGTATCCAGCGGTCCTTCTTCGAGCCCGAAGTTAATGGATTGATTCCCAGCTCCGTGTGCTGATCCCGATAAAAAATGGTCAATAGTTATCTCTATCCCGAAGGATGCTCGGGTTCTCTCCGCCTGCGTTGGGGTTGTTAGATATCTTCGGTGCCTGGTGACCGAAGAGGACTAGGCCAAGATGATGAGTTGGAAATGTCCTACCTGTTCAATGAAGCTCAGTAGGCGTTGAATCAGGTAACTTCGAGTGCCTCTTTTACTAAGTACTTTGGATTTTAAGTTATAAATAATTGAAACACTCTTCTTTATGCTCGCGGGCCTCGGTACTTCACCATGAAACTTTCCTCCGATATGGGGAGGAGTTATCATAATGCGAGGTCGAGGTTAGGGAGATAACTGAGAAGGAAACCTATAAGATTCTTAGTGACAAACTTCAGACTGAGCCAGAAATCGCTCGGAAGGAACATGTCGATATGGTCGAGCAGGTAAGACGAGTATTCGAGCTTAGTGATGACGATTCAGACACAATGTCTAACGACCCGAACCCGGAGGTCCAGAAGAGACTTGGCCAGATCGAGCAACTCCAGGTGGAGGTGGACACGGTGAAGGCTGAGGTCGAGGAATGGAAGAAGAATATTGAGGCGGCCACGTCAGAGGTGGTCATGGCCAAGAATGAGGTCGATGATAAATTGTCCCAGTTCAAGGTTGATGTCGAGGCGATTCAGGAGCAAGTTAAAAACATGGTGAAGCATGCGAGGTGTCAATCTCGAAGGGGGGCCCTCGAGAGAGTCCATGCTCAGAACTTCGACATATTAGCTGAAATCAAGAACGCCAAGATATGTGAAACCAGGGCGCAGAGGATGGCTTATCCCGATGAGGATTTCAAGGGGTCTAAGGAGTCGAGTGAGTCCAATGGAGGCGAGGACCCCGCAGGCGGTGATGTTGCCCCCGATGAATATTAGGCCATTTAGGATCTTATTGGTTTTTGTCTTGGCCGTTATGGCTGTTGTAAATTTCCGTATTGGGGCAATTTGGCCCTTGTAAAAAGAATTTTTGGTAAATATATACAAGGCTTTCTTTCCCTTTCAGCTTTCAAATTTTTTCTTTTTTTTCATTATTTATGTTTGCAAAATGTCGAAATGCCTTAGCATGAAACAAGTAGGTTATGTTCGAAGGTCCGAGTAAACCTTCCTTTAATATTATTTTGTGTTAAGGAATTGTAGGGATTCGGTGTTACCGAAATTCTTTTCCAAAATAGTTTAGGTTTATAGCTTGCTGAGGTTAGCCTTTAGAATCGGTTATGAAAAATTGATGTCGCGCCCCCTTCTTTCCTCGCCCCCAAAATACTTATGTGCGGAGATTGGGTTCTTGACATTTTGGACAAACTCCTTTTGAAGGAAGTGGTTTAAAGAAAGAGTCACCACCTAACGATTTTATGGTGTGTTAGGGCACCTTGAGTAGTTAACTCATGAACTAGTTTGCATTACCAGAGATTGGGTAAGGGCTTGAAGTTATCCCAAGGGGAAGGTGTTAGTCACCCATCAGGATCCACAACTGTAGGTCCCGACCAAATGGTTTCATGACTTCGGACAATAAACAAATAACAAGCAAGGCTCACATAAGAGGGGATTTCAAACAAGTGTTGGAGTTTTATTGATAGTTCTAAAAGAAATTAAAAGTAAACATTTGAGAAAATGTCCTAGGTTTAAAGTAATACGGATCACATCAATGTAATACCCGGTAATCACTCCTCGAAGAGGGTCTACACGTGGTATTAGCGCACTGGTCATCATATCCATATTCTATCCTTCTCACCCCGTAAAGGTAATTAAAGCGTGTGTTGGTCACGAATTTTATTGTGTGCTATTACCCGTCCCATCTTATCAGTCCTTGAGGAGGTTAGGACTACTATCCTAAAGGGTTGGTACTAGGCAGAAACCCTAGGTTTAAAGGACAAAATGCTAAATGACAAACAAAACAATTAGGACTACAAATACATGGAAACATATAGAGACATATATGAGGCTCATGAATTCCTCCACAAATTAATACACATAATTAGCACGACTCAAACACAAAGAGGTCTTTGAATCTCAGAACCTAAGGCAGGATGTCTAAGTAAGAATACTACAGCAGGACAGTCTAATTACTGAGTTTCAGAAGAGGTCTTTTTACCAGTTTTAGACTATGAATTCTGATATGTAATTAGCTAAAAAATACAAAGAGACAATTTTTCCATTTTTAATAAGCTTAATACCCAAGGCTTGCCTAGGCGGGTTAAAAATTCTCCAGTTATCCTGTTTAGACTTAGTCGTCGTAAAAGAGGTGAGTATTTAAACTAATGTGAATGCACTGTCCTACAAAACAGGATATCTAAATGCATGTATAATGATGCAAACCTACGCATGCTTTTCTACATGCACAAAACGTTTTCAGAAATCATAATCTATTATATTTGTAAGACGGAATTTACTTATTACACATCCTTTTGACTCGAAACAGAAAATGCAGAAGCGTAGTTAAGTTGCTGGACCTAGCACATGATTTCTAATGCAAATAGCATTATGTCCTTAACACATGAGTTTGGCATATATAATATGAGCATGCTGAGAATGAATTCCTAAGGTAACATGATCTCTAATGCAAATATTGACGATTAATGTTTTTAAACCTAAAACAGGATTTCTAGACATGGTGATCATGAAGATGCAGAGACAGTAACAACCATTTTTATAGTTATTTAACTATGAACAAGATTTCTAAGTGAGGCATGAGTATGGCAAAGATGCTGAGATAAATGGGCCTAAAACATGTTCTCTAATGCATGCATGGCAGGTATTCATAAGCATGGTGACTATTGCACACATATACAAAATAAATCCTATAACATGGTTTCTACCCGTAATTATAATAAGCATGCGTAACCCCACCCATTTCACTATCCAGCCCATAATCATTTTTACAATTATTTATTACAGACCAGCGTTGCGCAAGTTTCATAAGTAAATAAAGAAATTAAGAAGTTACCCTATAGGGAGCTTAACAATAAGCCCAAATCCTCAGATCCAACAATGCCATATGCTATGACCCTTTATAACCCAGGTGTGTCAGAGTTCCTAAGGACCTCAGGGGATCCCAGCCAGTGATCACACCCAAGTACCCTAGCCAGGAATGAGTAAGTGCAGTGTGGAATGCCAGCCTTGTGTGTCAGAGTTCAATGGGTACTCAAATGGTCCCCAAGGCAATGCTCACACGAAGGGGTCTAGACGTAGAACTAAGAGTAGTGAGATGTGCCTATAGTTTAAAAAGATTTGAAAAGTAGCTTTTGAAATAACTGTTTTGAAAATAGCTTCAGAGAACAACATGAGAGTTTGTTTTATGAAAATTGGTTTGAAGAAGAAAGAAACAGGACAATCAGCAACCCATAACATACATGGTTTAGGAAGCAAACACAAACAGGGATAGGGGGAACTGGGGACAAATAAATCACATAGTAGAAGCAGACTTGCACACAAATAATCCTCAGGATAGTGCTATAGGGTTTAAATAATCACAACTTATTATTGAGTTGGATGCTATAAACTTAAACTAGAAACATACCAGTTAAGAGTAAGAATAGAACAGCAAGGTGCAGAGAATTAGAGCAATAGGACAGTAGTATGCTGAGCAATAGAGCATCAATAATTTATCAGTCCTGGCTTTCAGCCGTCTAAGTAGCCAGAGGAACAAGAGAGAATATGCAGCAAAGCAAGTGAGAGTTCAGAGCAATATGAGTGCTATTTTTGTGTGTATGTGTTCGTGTCTCTCTTGGTCCCCTATGCTAAAGAGAGTAGGGTATTATATTCTGAGAACGAGTAAAGAAAATAAAGTAAGGAGTAACTAGTCTAGCATAATTATGGAAATAATTAACCAATCCGTATCAATTAAAGGCCTGGACTCCCTTTAATTAGGGAGTCAAGTTCAAACGGGCCAATCAGAGTTAAATCAGGGAAATGAATCAACTAGAGTGATTTTACTATAATAAGGGTAGTAAAAGCATGGAGTATGTAATAAAGATTAGGTTCATAACACATAATTAAGGAAAGTACACACTAAAAAAACTGAAAGCATATTCATAAAGCAAAGTGTGAGTTTAATTGCATATTCATAAGGCAAAGTGTGAGTTTAATTCTGAAAATTATTCGAGGGAATCTCGAATGTAATTGAAATCACAGGGAATCAGGTATAATCAAGGAAAGCATCCAACAATCAAGGAAACAGTTCAAAAAATCAGTACGGAACATACAAAATTATAGGTTCGAGGAAAATATCACAACTACACAAAGAGATACACAAAGTCAGTAGAGAGTATCAAATAAACAATCATTAAATCAATAATCAGACCATTTAAACAATAATCAGTGCCAGAGTTCAGAGAAACCCTAAGCGAGAGGAATAGTAGAGATTCAGGAACTCCAACCATGAATTAGTGTAAGAAACATAGAGCACTTAGAGAGTCTAGAAAAAGTATACAGATTGGTCAAACATAGCAAGTAAGACGAACTAAAACCCTAAAAAATTGGGGGTTTTCAGTAAGAGCTTTGAATCAATCGTGTTAACAGAGAAAAGCATAAAATAACATTAAAGCAGAAGTAAAAGAAAATCGATTTTTGAAAGGGGTTTGTGAAACCCTAGTTTTAAAATTGAAAGATCGTTTAAAGATGAAAGTTTTCAGAGAAAAACATAGAAAAAAGCTTCGTAATACTATAGATCTAAAGAAGATCTAGAATAAACCGAAAGACATAGGGTTAGGGTTTCGTGGAACCCAGAGAAGTAGGAAGAACCTCAAAGACGGCACCGGTCTAAGCCGGAACAGGTTGTAATCCTTACTCAAATGGCCGAAGAGGCCAAAAAGTGGCATGGGACCATGGGTGATGGGTTGGACCGCTCCAGGTTTGCCTGAGAGCCCCAGAGTATCGCTAGACCGGTGCAAAGTGGGTAGGTAACCAAGAGGTGGTGAAGAATAATAACTTCCGATAAGAGGACCGGCCGGAGAAGGTGAACAGAACCCATTGGAGGAGAGAAGCCAAGGAAACTTCTAGAGAGAGCTAGAGAGTAACAGAGAGGGATAGAGAGAGACGGGGCTTGGGAAATGAGGGGTCGATTGGGGGGTTTGGTTGAATTAATTATGGTAACTTGAATCTGGACCGTTGATCTCGTATGATCAACTGTTCAGATAAAGTATGTGGGTTGAGTCGGGTGCTTAGGACTTGGGCCTTGGGTTATTGGGTCAATTTGGTTGGGCTGTGGGTTTGGGTAAATAAGACTGAGATTGGAATTAAAAAAATGGCTATAAGTTAAATACCAAATTAGAAGTAGATAAATATTTTATAAAAATGGCTAATAATTATAAAACATGAAATTGCTGCTTAATAGATTAAGCTAAAATGATTAATTAGTATTAAAAATATAAATGACTAATTATTGAGTAAAAATTAGCATAGAAATAAGTAATTAGGCTATAATTGCAAAGTTATTGCAATTATAATCAAATGGTACCAATTCGGCTAGTTTGTGAAATAAATTCAGTCTTAATAAGACCAAAAATGGTATATTATATCACGAAATGTTTTGAAAATTATTTGTAATAGAATTTATTATCAATTATTAGAGATAAAACACTGGTAATTTAGTAAAAATGTGGAAAAAATTAT
Source organism: Nicotiana paniculata (assembly GCA_005239505.1). NCBI lineage: Eukaryota > Viridiplantae > Streptophyta > Magnoliopsida > Solanales > Solanaceae > Nicotiana > Nicotiana paniculata. Next base: position 52,687 of record MDKI01104048.1, read on the forward strand.
AGAAAAATAGCAATTGTTACAAAAACTGATTTTGAAGGTATATAGGCAAGTTTAAAATATTTTTTAGGAAAAATTAGGTATCAACAGCTGCCCCTCTTTACCTGGAAAGGATGAAAGAGTTGTCGGGTAAAGATATGATGGCTAATTTTGACCGAGTGAAAAAATAGTATGAAAGATTTAGGCCACACCTTGGCTTCTGAGCTGCCTACATATCCCTGGTTTTACAGGAATCAGGCCATATGTAGTTCAGGAGCTACCGGCGAAGTGTGCCGGTAATGTTTCATAAGGGCGAACGCAAGGTGCAAGGTTAAGAAAAAAATGGTTTATGGGGTAGTTAGGAGAACTGGAGCAGTCCGCTCCTGCCTGGCTGGCTGTTCTTAGCAGGATTTCCTGCAAACGAATAACAAGCATAGATTGTGCGTAATTTAAACATGATGCAGATTCCCATTGGACTATGAATGTAGTCTTTGGACGGTTGAGGATGACGTCCTTAGACCATGATGTCATGGGCCATGAATCGCTTGATGCGGGATTCACAGGCTATGAAATTATGTTCTCGGGCCATGAGGATGGTGCCTCCGAACCATGATGCCTTTGAATAATGATGTGCAGAGTGATAAAAAGGGATCCGCGGGCCATGAAATGATGTTCTCGGGCCATGAAGATGGTGCCTCTGAACGATGACGCCTTCAGATAGGTTGGCGATATTTCAACCCATGAGAAGTGCAATACTATGATGCTGACAAGACATAGCTTAGTCTTGTGAATTAAAAGGGGCAGAGCTTAGCCCAGAGAGAAAAAAAGTAGATAATGACAAAGACGATGGTTGCTTTAAAAAGTAAATGAGAGCCAGCATTTAGCCCTGAAAGGCAGAATGGTAGCCTTATGCAGTGCGGGAAATAAAGTGCAAATGGAGGTAGAGCTTAACCTCAGAAGGCAGAATAGTAGCCTTATGCAATGCGGGGAATAAAGTGCAAATGGAGACAGTGCTTAGTCTCGAAAGGCAGAATAGTAGCTTTAGAGCTTAACCTCGGAAGGCAGAATAGTAGCCTTATGCAAGAAATAAAATGCAGATGGAGGTAGAACTTAACCTCGGAAGGCAGAATAGTAGCCTTATGCAATGTGGGAAATAAAGTGCAAATGGAGACAGTGCTTAGTCTCGAAAGGCAGAATAGTAGCCTTATACAATACGGGAAATAAAGTGCAAATAGAGGTAGAGCTTAACCTCAAAAGGCAGAATGGTAACCTTATGCAGGAAATAAAATGCAGATGGAGGTAGAGCTTAACCTCGTAAGGCAGAATAGTAGCCTTATACAGGAAATAAAATGCAGATGGAGTTCTTAGCTGATGATAAATTGTGGCGAAGTGGTTGCTGCGAGTGTTGCAAATAATAAAGCGTAGTTCGTGTTGAAGCTAAATATCGGCGTATGTGAAGGGTTTTGAGAAGTGTGTCTTTTGATCAACGTACGTCCTTCAGGAGGACACTATGCTCTAGGGGGCCTTTTGTGTCTGCATCCAAAGAGAAATCGTGAGTTCTGTAAAGGGGAAAGGTTAGTTCGCATTCCCGCTGACTTTACTTGACTCGTCTGCTTGATCACGATGATATTGTTCGCATCATTGGGGTAGAGCTCGCTAAACAAGCTGTTGCAAAAAATACATATGCATGATATAATATAAGTATATAATCTAAAATAGTTTTTGATGATCTGAAGACCATGACATGGTTCGAGACATTGCAACCTTTCTTTCCACAGAATTTTGAGGATCCTCCTCAAAATTGTGCCCCATTTGGTTGGGTGAGTACTTCCGACTGTTGGTCGTGCCGCGATCGGCTGAACTTGATTCAAAATTTTGAGGGTCCTCCTCAAAATTCTGCCCCAGTTTCCAATTATGGGGGAAGATAAAAAATTTATTGAATTGTGACCGAACCCATAGGGATACCTACGTATCCCCTCTTAAACGGGAATCAGGTCAAGCGTAGTTCAATTTACATCATTGAGAAAACATGAAGATTACAAATAGTAGTGCTTGACTGCATCTGAATTGATTGGTTTTGGCCAAACTTCTCCATCCATTTCTGCAAGTACGAGTGCTCCTACTGTTAGCACTCTGTGAACCATGTACGGGCCTTGCCAGTTGGGAGAGAACTTCCCCTTGGCTTCATCTTGATGTGGAAAGATTTTATTTAACACCAGCCGCCCTGGTGTGAATCATCTTGGCTTGACTTTCTTGTTGAAGGCCCTGGCCATTCTATTCTGATACAGCTGGCCATGACAAACTGCATTTATTATTTTTCCGTCTATGAGGGCTAGCTACTCATAATGGCTCTTTACCCACTCTACATTGATGAGCTCAGCTTATCGTATAATTCTCAATGATGGAAATTCGACTTCAGCAGGAATAACAGCCTCTGTACCGTAGACCAGCATATAGGGAGTTGCCCCTGTTGAGGTGCGAACTGTGGTGCGATATCCCAATAAGGCGAATGATAACCTCTCGTGCCATTGCTTATGCCTTTCTATCATTTTCCTTAGTATTTTCTTGATATTCTTGTTGGCGGCCTCAACGACTCCTTTCATCCGAGGTCTATATGCTATGGAATTCTTGTGTTTGATCTTGAAGGTTTCACACATGGATTTCATCAAGTCACTATTGAGATTAGAACCATTATCGGTGATGATTGACTCTGGAACTCCGAATCGACAAATAATGCGGTCACGGACGAAATCGGCCACAACTTTCTTGGTAATTGCTTTGTAGGAGGCTTCTTCGACCCATTTAGTAAAGTAATAAATGGCGACCAGAATAAACCTGTGTCCATTAGAGGCGGCAGGCTCGATTGGTCCAATGACGTCCATGCCCCAGGCGGTGAACAACCAGGGTGAACTCGTTGCATTAAGCTCACTGGGAGGTACCTTTATCATATCTCCATGTATCTGACAACGGTGGCATTTCCGGACATACTGGATGCAGTCCGTTTCCATAGTCATCCAAAAGTAACCAGCTCGGAGTATCTTCTTTGCCAAAGCAAAACCGTTCATATGTGGGCCGCAGGTCCCAGCATGAACTTCCTTCAATAATCTTGATGCTTCTTCTGTGTCGACGCACCTTAGAAAACCCAAATCAGGAGTCCTCCTATACAGGATTCCTCCGCTGTGAAAGAAGTTGTTAGACAACCTTCGAAGTGTGCGTTTCTGAGTGGAATTTGCAAGCTCCGGGTATTCTCCTTTTGCCAAGTATTCCTTGATATCATGGAACCAAGGATTTCCGTCTGCTTCTTCTTCGACATGGGCACAATAAGCTGGCTGATTGTGGATTTTCACCGGAATAGGATCAATGCAGTTCTTGTCTGGATGCAGAATCATAGATGACAAAGTAGCCGAAGCATCGGCGAACTCGTTCTGGATTCTGGGGACATGCCGAAACTTTCTTTGTGAACCTCTTTCTCAACTCCTGAACGTGATGCAAATAGGGTAAATATCTTGGAATTCTTGGTTGCCCATTCTCTTTGTACCTAATGTACCAATAAGTCTGAATCACCTATCACTAACAGCTCCTGGACGTTCATGTCAATGGCCATGTTGAGCCCCAAGATGCAGGCTTCGTATTCAGACATATTGTTGGTGCAAGGGAACATGAGTTTGGCGGATACTGGATAATGCTGACCGGTCTCTGATACTAGTATTGTTCCAATACCAATTCCTTTGAAGTTTGTTGCTCCATCAAAGAACATCCTCCAATCGTCGTAGGATTCTGCAATGTCTTCTCCTACGAATGATACCTCTTCATCAGGAAAATACGTTTTTAGGGGTTCGTATTCTCCGTCTACGGGATTCTCAACAAGATGGTCTGCCAGAGGTTGTCCTTTAACTTCCTTCTGAGTCATGTAAACAATGTCGAATTCACTCAGCAGGATCTGCCACTTGGATAGCTTGCCAGTGGGCATGGGCTTCTGAAAGATATACTTTAATGGATCCATCCTTGATATGAGATATGTTGTATAGGCACAGAAGCAGTGCCTCAGCTTCTGCGCGACCCAGGTCAAAGCACAACAAGTGCATTCCAATAAACAATACCAGGCCTCATACGAAGTGAACTTCTTGCTGAGGTAGTAAAGGTCTTGCTCCTTCCTTCCTATTTCATCATGTTGTCCAAGAACGCAACCGAAAGCTCCATCTAGCACTGCAAGGTAGAGTAACAGAGGTCTACCTGGCTCAGGTGGTACCAGAACCGGCGGTGTTGAGAGGCACTCCTTGATTCTGTCGAAAGCCCTTTGACAATCCTTAGTCTACTTAGTTGCGGCGTCCTTCTTCAGCATCTTGAAGATTGGCTCACAGATGACTGTAGGCTGTGCTATAAACCGGCTGATGTAATTTAGCCTCCCCAAGAAACTCATCACATCTTTCTTGTTCCTCGGTGGTGGTAACTCTTGAATGGCTTTGACCTTGGATGGATCCAATTCTATTCCTCGACGGCTTACAATAAATCCCAGCAGCTTCCCAGCAGGAACCTCGAATGCACACTTCGCAGGGTTCAGTTTCAGATTGTATTTTCGCAACCGATTGAAGAACTTCCCCAAATTCTCCATGTGATCAGCAACCTTCTTTGATTTGATAATGACGTCATCTACGTAAACCTCTATCTCTTTGTGAATCATGTCATGGAATATGGTGGTCATGGCCCTCATGTAAGTGACCCCTGCATTCTTTAGATCGAATGGCATCATCTTGTAATAATACACTCCCCACGGTGTAATGAACGCCGTTTTCTCAGCATCTTCCTCATCCATCCAAATCTGGTGATAACCAGCGAAGAAATCTACAAAGGAATGCAATTCGTGCTTGGCATAGTTGTCAATCAGAATGTGTATATTTGGAAAGGGGAAGTCTTCTTTTGGACTGGCCCGGTTGAGATCCCGGTAGTCGACGTAGACTCTAACCTTCCCGTCCTTTTTTGGCACAGGTACAATGTTAGCTAACCATGTCGGATACTCCACTACCCGGAGAACTTTGGTGTTGATCTTCTTGGTAACCTCTTCTTTGATTTTCAAACTTATATCGGGTTTGAACTTTCTGAGATTTTGTTTTACGGGTGGACACGTTGGATTGGTTGGCAGTTTGTGAGCCACAATAGACGTACTTATACCAGTCATGTCATCATACGACCATGAAAATACGCCCTCATACTCTCTTAGAAACTCGGTATATTGTTTCTTTTCTGATGGTGACAAATGAATGTTGATACGAGTTTCCTTGACGTTTTCCGAATATCCCAGGTTGATAACTTCGGTCTCATCTAGGTTGGACTTAGGTCTGTTCTCAAAGTTCTCAACTTCCTTGACAACCTCGTCAGGTACGTCGTCTTCATCTGAATCAATGTCTGTTTGCTGCGTTGTCTCATTGCATGTCACAATCATCGGTTCATCAAGACAAGTAATAATAATGCTGTATAAATAAAGTAATGAGGGAAAACAATAGCAATAAATGTCAGATTTCGTAAGAGAAATTTAGAAGATGCTTTGATAGATTGAATAACTATTTTGAACATTGAAGATCTTTATTGAAGAAATTAAAACAAATGCAGAAAAATCATTTAGTAAATAAAATAGTAAATAATGCTTGTTTAGGCCTTGCTACCCCGAGGCTCGTCGGGCTTCGGTTGTCTTGATAGACCAGTTCTTGAGATATACCCCCTTGATTACATCCTGTACGGAAGGGCCTTCCTCCCCCTCCCCCTCGAGGACAACACAACAATCCATGTCATCATTCTGTAGAAACAAGCTCCTCATTGCTGCAAGTGCTTCTTCTTCATCTGAATCGTAGATAGTGTCAACTTGCTTGAAAGTCTGCTCAAGATGAGGTATCGGTTGTTCCAAAGGGTAATAGGGACTGGGCCAAGGTGGCGACCAATCGTTGAATTCTTTCCAGGTGTACTCATACCCCAGACCGAAAGTGGTACCATGTTCTTTGAGCTTTATAGGCTTCGTGATTCCTTGGAGGTTTTTACCGAGCCCTTTGCCTGGCTCATATCCTCCCCAGTTCAATATGCTCTCGATCTTGTTATCCCACAATTTGTCATTGTCGATGGCATTGACCCGTTCAATATGGTGGTAAGTTCCTCCTTCTATCTTCCTTTTCCCGTCAATCCTCGGAATAGTTTGACAGCTATAAATGGGGTTGCTACTGTCACCATGAATAATCACCTCTTGGTGGTTCCACTGGAATTTTACCGCCTGATGTAGTGTTGATGCTACAGACCCAGCAACATGAATCCAGGGCCGTCCCAACAATAGGTTGTAGGATGTCGGAACATCCATCACCTGGAAATCCACTTCGAACCAAGTCGGTCCCATCTGTAGACATAGATTTATCTCCCTCATGGTGGACCTATGAGAACCGTCAAAAGATTTCACATTGATCGCCCCATCCTTTATCTCATGTAGCCCTTTGCCTAATTTCTTGAGTTTTATAAGCGAAATATTAAGACTGGAACCTCCGTCGATCAAGATTCTTGTGATGAAATGATCCTCGCACTGCACGGTGATGTGCAGCGCTTTGTTGTTACCCAATCCTTCAGGTGGTAGCTCATCCTCATGAAAAGAGATTTTATTACTCTCCAGTACCTGGCCTACCATATTGGCCATTTCCCCACTAGTGATGTTGTTTGGCACATATGCTTCACTCAACACTTTCAACAAAGCATTTATGTGTGTTTCAAAATTCTGCAGTAGAGAGAGGATGGATATTTGTGCTGGTGTCTTGTTCAGCTGGTCGATGAATGAATACTCCTTCGCCTGTATCTTTATCCAAAGGTCATCGGGACCTGTTTCGATAAGGGGAGGTCGGTTGGCGGCCTGCTTGCTCGACTCGTCCAGATGCTCAGGGGTGTAGACCCTACCAGTTCTCGTCATAACTTGTGGTGCGACAGCTTCCTCAGACTTGGCCTTGCTTTTCCTTCTTGCCTCGACTGTGTAGTCCTAAGGAATAACGTTTGAATAGAAGGGTGGCATGGTTGACATTGCCACTGGAATTGGTGCAGCCATATTTACTTCAAACGAAATGTGTGTTCGGGGTGGCAAGTTTGCGACTTCGAACGAAGCTGGTGTATTTGGTGGAGATACAAACTCAACTTCAATTGGCACTGGTGACTTTGCAAGTGGAGCTGCTTCAAACTCAAATGGCATAGACATATTCACCTCAGAGGCCTCAGATGGCTGAATCTGGACTATGATCGGTTTGAGAGTGACTGCGGATTTCTTTGGGTCATCGCTTTCTGCGATCAATCCGATTGACCCCTCGGGATACCAATCATCTTCTATTTCAATCATATGGATGCCTCTACCCTTATGGTCTGGCAGAGCATTATCGCGAACATTTGGAGCGGGGTCTTTTTTCACAATAATCTTGTTGTCGATGAGAGCCTGTATTTTGTCCTTTAGAGAACGACATTCTTCTATGGTGTGTCCTTTCATGCCGAAATGGTATGCACAGGATTTGATTGGGTTAACCCATTTATAGGTATTCTCAGGGGTGGAAACAGGGATAGGTGTAACATAACCAGCGACTTTGAGTTTTTCATATAGCTGGTCAATGGGCTCGGCTATGGCAGTATATTGCTTTGGAGGATGGTGATCAAAATTAGGACGAGGTCTAGGGAAATTTTGGTGTGCAGGAGGGGATTGGTAATGAGATGGCTGGGAATTATAAGTGTGGTAGACAGGAGCAGGTTGTGGATATTTAGGCGAAGCAGGTTGATATGTGGGTTGTGGAGTTTGGTAGGAAGGTGGTGGAGTTTGGTAATTTGGCGATGGAGCTTGGTAATTTGGTAAGGTATGATATGTGAGTGGAGGTGTCAGATAGGTTTGTTACTTGAGTGGGGACTTGGTTCTTTGTGCAACCATTACGGCTCTCACATCTCTCTTCTTAGACACACCACCGGACTGTAGAGTCTTGTTAGTGGCTTGCAAGACTTCAAAATTTGTAACCATACCGCTTTTAATACCTTCTTCAATCCCCTCACCCAATTTGATGATGTTAGAAAACTTACGGCCCTCAACCATCATTAACTGTTCATAATACTGCGGGTCCTGAGCCCGGATAAAGAACTTGTTCATTTGTTCTTCTTCTAGAGCAGGTCTGACTTTAGCGGTTTCGTACCTCTAGCAAGTAGCATACTCGGGAAAGGTTTCTGTAGGTTTCTTCTTCAAATTCTGAATGTAGAACACATCTGGTGCATTCTCTTTGTTGAGTCTAAACCTGTCCATGAAATCAGACGCCATGCTTACCCAGTTTGACAATTTCTTGGGGTCTTGGCTGATGTACCAAGACAATGCATCTCCCTTCAAACTCCTCATGAACAACTTCATGCAGATTCTTTCATCCTTTCCCACGTCGACCAATTTGTCGCAATAGGTCCTCAGATGGACTCTCAGATCACCAGTACCGTCAAATATTTCGAAATTTGGAGGTTTGTACCCCTCGGGCAGTTCGACATCATGTTGGATACAAAGGTCTTCATAATTCAACCCTTCGATCCCTTTGGTCCCTTCAACACCCTGAACTCGGCTGGTCAGTTTCTTAAACTCTTCGGCCAGGTTCTTGATAAGTAAATCCTTTTCGTCAGACTCGGATGCCTGTGTGATAGGCGGAGTGGAGTGGGTCATGGTTCCACATAGATGGGATTTTTATAGGTGTGGAAATGGTCTTTTTTGGGATTTTGAGGTTCTGGGATGAGCAGTGGGGTATTATTTGAGGTGTGGCAAGCATTGTACTGTGTCGGGAGGGTTTGGTTCTTTGGGGGAGTGGTGTGATGGTTTTGCTGTCTTGGGATATTTTGTGGAGGTGTGGGGTATTGAGCATTTGGAAGGTTGACGTCAGGGACGTTGAGGAAAAGCGACAAGCTGGCCAGATTTCGGACTTGATCTAATTCTTCCTGAAACTTCAGCAATTTTTGTTCAAGTGGCGACATGTTCTCATGCAGGACCTGAATACCTCGGCCATCAGTGGCCTCTACCCTTACAATCACATTCTCCTTTCTAATGCCATTGGACTCTTCCATATTACTTTTGCCTTTGTCTTTGTCCTTAGGAGGACTAGGGGGAGGAGTAGGTGGAGGGCCCTTGAATCTGGTGCGATAGGCTGATGATGCCAGAATGTACAAACTAACCTTTGGGGAGGGGAGTAAGAAAAAGTAAAAACATAAGGTAACCAAGTCAGTGAGGATTATGAAAAGAGTATTGCAGTATTTAAACACATAATGTGGAAATGACAGCGTGTCCTAAGTTGGGGACCTCTTTGCGCCTGAGTTAGGCCTAGCGACAAATTGATTTGGAGAACTTAAAATGCTAAATGCCTCATGTTATTGATAATAAAATAGACGAATCCCGAAACGACAGACGAAAAATAAAAATCACTAATGGCCATTGGCCTTATTACATTGTTGGAAAAATAAATACATTCCTATATACTTGGTCCCAGAAGGACCTTCCCAGATTCGGCATTCCTGTTTCGTTCTAGCAGCTTTCCCAGCTCGCGAAGTCCCAGCAGCAAATAAGTTCTGGCTAAATATCCCCCTACAGCTCCCTCAACCTTTTGACAATCTTCAACCCTTTTGATGAATTTTTCTTCTGTATCGATTATACCAAATTCCAAATATCCCAGCCTTTTGTTGGCGCTAATAGCCATGTCCTTCCATTCCTCGATCAGACTTTTGTTGTACTCATGTATCTACTGGTGATCGTCCTCATTTTCCCGGATCCTTTTACGCAACTGGTTGAAGTTGACTTGTGCTTCATCCCTTTCATCTACAACCCTGTGACCTCGGATGTACCCTGGATTGCTCTGACCACCCAGATCTTCTTCTAACCAACCCGGATAGAAAGGGGTATAACCGGCGTGATACTTATCCGGCTCGATGGTGTCTTTCTCGAGTATAACCTTGCAGTGCCATAGGTGCTGAGCTTGGAACTTGTGAGGACTGTCATTAATTTGAAAGTCGGCTCGGAGATGGCTCATCTTCTCAACCCTAGGGATGACTTGTTTCCTACCTGCCTGCCTCATAACTCGAAGAAGGAGGTAAGGGTAGGTCCCCCTTAGACCAATCAATACCAGAAATGATGCGTCTTAGGATCGAATGATGAACTCATCCGTTGAAAACCATTCGAACATCCACTGAACCCGTTCTTCTGTCAGGTTATCAAAGAGCTCGACCCATCCGTCGGCGTCCTCAGTTTGAGCGAACATGTCAGGGATATAGTTCATTTGCTTTGGGTGATGGAAAGCGATGTGGTCATCCCACATTCGACGGTGGATGTCCTGTCGATATTCCCCTTTTTGGAGATGTTCTACAAGAAGAGTTGGAGTAACATATTGCAACCTTCGAAATGTTTTGCTCCTTGTTGACATTTTTCTAAAGCCCGGTACATATCTGCAACGATCATAGGCACAATGCTGAAATATTTCCCATTTAACCTTTCCATTACGGTCTTAGTTACCATGGCTAGCCTGGTATGGATCCTTTCTTTCTTCATTAGGAACACGATCAATCCCAAAAAGCAGTCCATAAACACGAACACTCGGTGATGGACGTGTCTCAGAGAGGTGATATCAAACTCGTTCGTACATGTAATCAAAAGGAATGTACAAATCCTCCACACACACCAACTCCGAGTCCTTTTTCAGACCCATCATTTTGAGGAAACTTCTGCCTGTGTGGTTCTCAGGCATCAGCACCCCCGGAGTTTCCCATACTAGGTTAGAAAACCCCGTATCTCTTCTATCAACGGTGCCATTTCGATGCTCCCAAAGCAGAATACAGATCTTTCACGATCCCAAAATAGGGTAGCAACCTCTACTATCATTTTGTTATGCTGGATTTCCAGAAGTGATGGTAGATTACCCAAATGTTTCATGATGATAGCTTTGTCGCTAGAGTGTAAATCCGCCCACCAACTCAGTAATTTTGGGTGGATGTTGGAGACCATGCCGAATATGGGGACTTCGTGCCTCATTTTGTTTCTGCAAAACAAATAGGTTAGGCCCTTACCCCCACCGGACTCGACTATTTAACGTCAATAATTAGCAGAAAGCATTTAGTTCTCCCAATAAATGCACAGAACGTGAGGGCGTCATTTTGGTTCAGGGAAACTCGGTGGACTTTGGATACGGCTATATTAAAAGCTATCGTGCGGACAACACTTTAGCTTTGACTAGGTTTGACCATGATGCATGCAACAGTTCGATAGAGTAAGGTTTCTATGGGGTTTTAGACTGGTACCTTTGAGGGGACAACTCAAAGGGGAAAGGCACGGAACTGTCGACTGCACCGCTGATCGACTGGTTTTACCGCTAATAAGCCTTTACGAATTTAGGGTGTGATAATATAGGAAGGGCGCAACCACTCATAAAGCGTTGCTATAGTATTTTGTTTGGCACGAGTGGAGTATGAATGTTGAGCATGATTTATGCAATAAGTATTTAAAACAAGTTGTCACGTATTTGCACGTTAAAGAAAGCAGTAAAAACAGTAATAATGATTTAAAGTAGTTACAAAAAGGAAAAAAAGAGACATGTCAATTACGTTTGGAAATAAATACTCGAAGTAAACAATCAATTACATGCAAAGGGAATCTGAAAGGGTGAAAGTATTTAAAATAAAGGCATAAATTCACGAAACAATTTGAAATGGTAAAAGCCTATAATCCCCAGCAGAGTCGCCATGCTGTCGCGCCCCCTTCTTTCCTCTCCCCCAAAAGACTTAGGTACGGAGATCGGGTTCTTGACATTTTGGACAAACTCCTTTTGAAGGAAGAGGTTTAAAGGAAGAGTCGCCACCTAATGATTTTATGGTGCGTTAGGGCACCTTGAATAGTTAACTCATGAACTAGTTTGCATTACCAGAGATTGAGTAAGGGCTTGAAGTTATCCCAAGGGGAAGGTGTTAGGCACCACTCAGGATCCATAAATGTGGGTCCCGGCCAAATGGTTTCGTGAATTCAGACAATAAACAAATAACAAGCAAGGCTCACATAAGAGGGGATTTCAAACAAGTGTTGGAGATTTATTGAAAGTTTGAAAAGAAATTAAAAGTAAACATTTGAGAAAATGTCCTAGGTTTTAAAGTAATACGGATCACATCAATGCAATACCCGGTAATCACTCCTCGAAGAAGGGCTAGACGTGGTATTATCACACCGGTCATCATATCCATATTCTATCCTTCCCACCCCGTGAAGGTAATTAAAGCGTGTGTTGGTCACAAATTCTATTGCGTGCTATTACCCGTCCCATCTTATCAGTCATGGAGGAGGTTAAGACTACTATCCTAAAGGGTAGGTACTAGGTAGAACCCCTAGGTTTAAAGGACAAAATGCTAAACGACAAACAAAACAATTAGGACTACAAATACATGGAAACATAAGAGACATATATGAGGCTCATGAATTCTTCCACAAATTAATACACATAATTAGCACGACTCAAACACAAAGAGGTCTTTGAGTTTCAGAACCTAAGGCAGGATGTCTAAGTAAGAATACTACTGCAGAACAGTCTGATTACTGAGTTTCAGAAGAGGTCTTTTTACCAGTTTTAGACTATGAATTCTGATCTGTAATTAGCTAAACAATACAAAGAGACAGTTTTTCCAGTTTTAATAAGCTTAATACCTAAGGCTTGCCTACGCGGGTTAAAAATACTCAAGTTATCCTGTTTAGACTTAATCGTGGTAAAATAGGTGAGTATTTAAACTAATGTGAATGTAGTGTCCTACAAAACAGGATATCTAAATGCATGTAGAATGATGCAAACCTACGCATGCTTTTCTAAATGCACAAAACAGTTTTAGAAATCAGAATCTATTATTTTCTTAGGGAGGAATTTACTTATTACACATCCTTTTGACTTGAAACAGAAAATGCAGAAGCGTAGTTAAGTTGTTGGACCTAGCACATGATTTCTAATGCAAATAGCAATATGTCCTTAACACATGAGTTTGGCATAGATAATATGAGCATGATGAGAATGAGTTCCTAAGGTAACATGATCTCTAATGCAAATATTGACGATTAATGTTTTTAAACCTAAAATAGGATTTCTAGACATGGTGATCGTGAAGATGCAAAGACAGTAACAACCATTTTTTATAGTTATTTAACTACGAACATGATTTCTAAGTGAGGCATGAGTATGGCAAAGATGCTGAGATAAATGGGCCTAAAACATGTTCTCTAATGCATGCCTGACAGGTATTCATAAGCATGATAACTATTGCACACATATACAAAATAAATCCTATAGCACGGTTTCTACACGTAATTATACTAAGCATGCGTAACCCCACCCATTTCACTATCCAGCCCATAATCGTTTTTACAATTAGTTATTACAGACCAGCATTGCGCAAATTTCATAAGTAAATAAAGAAATTAAGAAGTTACCCTATAGGGAGCTTAACAATAAGCCCAAATCCTCAGATCCAACAATGTCATATGCCATGACCCTTTATAACCCAGGTGTGTCAGAGTTCCAAAGGACCTCGGGGGATCCCAGGAAGTGCTTACATCCAAGTACCCTAGCCAGGAATGAGTAAGTGTAGTGTGGAATGCCAACCTTGTATGTTAGAGTTCAATGGGTACTCAAATGGTCCCCAAGGCAGTGCTCACACGAAGGGGCTGAACGTAGAACTAAGAGTAGTGAGATGTGCCTATAGTTGAAAAAGATTTGAAAAGTAGCTTTTGAAATAACTATTTTGAAAATAGCTTCAGAGAACAACATGAGAGTTTGTTTTATGAAAACTGGTTTGAAGAAGAAAGAAACAGGACAATCAGCAACCCATAACATACATGGTTTAGGAAGCAAACACAAACAGGGATAGGAGGAACTGGGGACAAACAAGTCACATAGTAGAAGCAGACTTGCACACAAATAGTCCTCAGGATAGTGCTATAGGGTTTAAACAATCACAACCTAATTATCACAGAATGTTCATGCCAGGAATCTAACAACATTAGATTGAGGGGGTGTCAAACAGAGTCACATATTAGGTCCAGGATTAGGATTTACATAATAACTAAGTATTAGGGGGTACATGATCATAGTGTTGGGAGTCAGGCAGATTCATGATGAAAACATATAAGGAACAACAATAGACATGTTATACTAAAGGGAAAAGGGAATCATATAGACAAGTAGACATGCTAAACATAGAAGGAAAGAAAGTTCACATGGACAAAGAAAATATACCAGCTGCAAGGCAAGAAATAGAACCATAAGTAGAAGAATAAGAGGAATAACATGAACCTTAGTACAAACAGAAACACATTGAGTTGGATGCTATAAACTTAAACTAGAAACATACCAGTTAAGAGTAAGAATAGAAAAGCAAGGTGCAGAGAAGTAGAGCAATAGGACAGTAGTATGCAGAGCAATAGAGCATCAATAAGTTATCAGTCCTGGCTTTCAGCCGTCTGAGTAGCCAGAGGAACAAGAGAGAATATGCAGCAAATCAAGTGAGAGTTCAGAGCAATATGAGTGCTATTTTTGTGTGTATGTGTTCGTGTCTCTCTTGGTCCCCTATGCTGAAGAGAGTAGGGTATTATATTCTGAAATCGAGTAAAGAAAATAAGGTAAGGAGTAACTAGTCTAGCATAATTATGGAAATAACTAACCAATCCGTATCAATTAAAGGCCTGGACTCCCTTTAATTAGGGAGTCAAGTTCAAAAGGGCCAATCAGAGTTAAATCAGGGAAATGAATCAACTAGAGTGATTTTACTATAATAAGGGTAGTAAAAGCATGGAGTATGTAATAAAGATTAGGTTCATAACACATAATTAAGGAAAGTACACACTAAAAAAACTGATAGCATATTCATAAAGCAAAATGTGAGTTTAATTCTGAAAATTAGTCGAGGGAATCTCGAATGTAATTGAAATCACAGGGAATCATGTATAATCAAGGAAAGCATCCAACAATCAAGTAAACAGTTCGAAAAATCAGTACGGAACATACAAAATCATAGGTTCGAGGAAAATATCACAACTACGCAAAGAGATACACAAAGTCAGTAGAGAGTATCAGATAAACAATCATTAAATCAATAATCAGACCATTTAAACAATAATCAGTACCAGAGTTCAGAAAAACCCTAAGCGAGAGGAATAGTAGAGATTCAGGAACTCCAACCATGAATTAGAGCAAGAAACATAGAGCACATAGAGAGTCTAGAAAAAGTATACAGATTGGTCAAACATAGCAAGTAAGACGAACTAAAACCCTAAAAAATTGGGGGTTTTCAGTAAGAAGCTTTGAATCAATCGTGTTAACAGAGAAAAGCATAAAATAACATTAAAGCAGAAGTAAAAGAAAATCGATTTTTGAAAGGGGTTTAAAGATGAAAGTTTTCAGAGAAAAACATAGAAAAAAGCTTCGTAATACTATAGATCTAAAGAAGATCTAGAATAAACCGAAAGACATAGGGTTAGGGTTTCGTGGAACCCAGAGAAGTAGGAAGAACCTCAAAGACGGCACCGGTCTAAGACGGAACAGGTTGTAATCCTTACTCAAATGGCCGAAGAGGCCAAAAAGTGGCATGGGACCATGGGAGATGGGTTGGACCGCTCCAGGTTCTCCTAAGAGCCCCAGAGTATCGCTGGACCGGTGCAAAGTGGGTAGGTAACCAAGAGGTGGTGAAGAACCATAGCTTCCGGTAAGAGGACCGGCCGGAGAAGGTGAACAGAACCTATCGGAGGAGAGAAGCCAAGGAAGCTTCTAGAGAGAGCTAGAGAGTAAAAGAGAGGGATAGAAATAGACAGGGCTTGGGAAATGAGGGGTCGATTGGGGGGTTTGGTTGAATTAATTATGGTAACTTGAATCTGGACCGTTGATCTCGTATGATCAACGGTTTAGATCGAGTATGGGGGTTGGGTCAGGTGCTTAGGACTTGGGCCTTGGGTTGTTGGGTCAATTTGGTTGGGCTGTGGGTTTGGGTAAATAAGACTGAAACTGAAATTAAAAAAATGGCTATAAGGTAATTACCCAATTAGAAGTAGATAAATATTTTATAAAAATGGCGAATAATTATAAAAAATGAAATTGCTGCTTAATAGATTAAGCTAAAATGATTAATTAGTATTAAAAATATAAATGACTAATTATTGAGTAAAAATTAGCATAGAAATTAGTAATTAGGCTATAATTGCAAAGTCATTGCAATTATAATCAAATGGTTCCAATTCGGCTAGTTTGTGAAATAAATTCGGTCTAAGACCAAAAATGATATATTATATCACGAAATGTTTTGAAAATTATTTGTAATACAATTTATTATCAATTATTAGAGATAAAACATTGGGTAACTTAATAAAAATGTGGGAAAAATTATAGAAAAATAGCAATTGTTACAAAAACTGATTTTGAAGGTATATAGGCAAGTTTAAAATAATTTTGAGGAAAAATTGGGTATCAACAAAATTTTCTTTTTTGAAGGCCTAGTTTTTGTTACGGGTCTTGGACGTCTCTGAGCCGTGTTAATGTGGCCGTAGAATTTTAGTTCAGGAGCCGCCCATTGGATTTGCTTTCTCGAGTTATACGGGCTTGCCCAAGATAACAGTCCCTGAGTGGAGGTGGTCGTGGCCTTTATGATTCGGGGGTTACCTTATAGGTCTTATTCCCCCGAGGTCTAGTAGCTTAGGTCGTCCGAGTTTGTTTTCGGACGGCAGTCCCCGAGTGAAAAGTGATCATTCCTACTCCGGTTATAAATAGCCCATCATTCCTACTCCGGTTATAAATAGCCCTTGGGCTCATTACCTTTAGGGGATCAGAAGTAGGAAATTCTTAAAGGAAGTAAAGAAGAAATTAAAATATAAGATGATTGTAAGGAAGAGACTTATCTTTATTATTGTGCATAATAAGGATATATGTACATGCTTTGCGACATGGCTCGAGCAGTCTACGTGGGCACAATTCATTTGACCATTTGGCACGTACATTGAATCCTATCGATCGAGACCCTTCAATTCCGAAATCTCTTCCCTTGCTAAAGTTGATATTGGAAGGTAATTCCCCTCAGTGTTTGAGGTTGATCGAAGTAAGGCCTCGAATACTGTTTTGATCGCTGTTACCGTTTCGTTGCCGATCTTTGATTCTATGTTAGCACGATTTACTTGTTGCCTCGTTAGAAACCTTGCCGGAAAACCAATTTGGGACAAAGTCGGTTCAAGGGAGAAAGAGTGCAATGCGTGCTTTCATTCCTAAAGATTTCGTGCCACTTCTTATCGATCACCTATAAGTGTTATTCCGAAATACAAATAAAAGAAAATGAATGGGGTTGTACCTTAACAGTAATATCATTTTAGGTGAGTTACATTCCAATTGCTCAGTAGTTGTTCTCCGTTCATCATTTCGAGCTTATAGGATCCTTTCCCCGTGACCTCGAGAATTTGGTAGATTCCTTCCCAGTTCGGACCCAACTTCCCTTCGTTCGGATTCGGGGTATATAGTGTGACCTTCCTTAATACTAAGTCCCCGATATTAAAGTATCGAAGGTTGGACCTTCAATTGTAATACCTTTCGATCCGTTGCTTTTGGGCAGCCATTCGAACAAGGGCCACTTCACGCCTTTCATCCAATAGCTCCAAGCTCGTATTCATGGCCTCGTCATTTGATTCCTTTGTTGTATATCTGAATTTGATACTTGGATCCCCTACTTCAACCAATATTAGAGCTTTGGAACCGTAAACCAATGAGAACGGAGTGGCCCCGGTACTGGACTTCGATGTCGTACGATAGGCCCAAAGGAATCTCCTTCCATTTTCCTTTAGCATTCCGTAACCTTTTCTTAAGGTTTTGAAGTATGGTTTTATTGGTAGATTCGGCTTTTTCGTTCCCACTAGGGTGATAAGGTGTCGATAAGATTCTTTTAATCTTGTGGTCTTCGAGAAACTTGGTCACTTTGTTTCCAATAAATTGTTTCCCGTTGTCACATACAATTTTGGATGGCATTTCGAACCGACATATGATGTGGTCCCAAATAAAGTCGATGACTTCCTTCTCCCTGACATTATCATACGCCTGTGCTTCAACCCACTTAGAAAAATAGTCAGTCATAAATATGATAAATTGAGCCTTACCTGGTGCCCATAGAAGGGGCGACGATATCCATTCCCCACTTCATGAATAGCCATGGTGACAAGACCGAATGCAGCAATTTCTCGGGTTGGTGAATCATCAGAGCATGTTTTTGGAATTTGTTACATTTTCGTACGAACTCCTTCGCATATTTTTCCATGTCAATCCAGTAATAACCTGCTCTGATCACCTTTCGAACCAATGATTTGGCACCCGAATAATTTCCACAGGTGCCATAATGAATTTCCCTCAGAAGGTAATCAGTTATCTCCTGGTCCCAGACATATTGCCAGCGGACCATCAAACATTCTCCTGAATAATGTTCCATCCTCGGACAAACAAAATCGGGCTGCCTTTGTATGGAGGGCCATTGATTCTTTCGAATCTGAGGGAAATTTGTCGGTCTTCAGATATTCCACATATTTATTTCTCCAATCCCAAGTCAGGCTTGTACAGTTTATCTCGGTATGACCTTCTTCTACCACTGATCTCATGAGTTGCACCACTGCTCCTGAATTAAGCTTGTTGTCTTCGACCGATGATCCTAAGGTAGATAGGGCATCGACTTTACTGTTTTGATCCCTGGGGGCGTGTTGTAAGGTCCATTCCTTGAATCGGTATAATGTTACCTGTAACTTATCTAGATACTTTTGCATTCGTTCTTCTCTGACGTCGAAATTTCCATTAACTTGGTTTACCACGAGGAGGGATTCACACTTAGCTTCGATCACCTCAGCCCCAAGCTTTTGGCTAGCTCGAGACCTGCAGTCATGGCCTCATATTCGGCCTCGTTGTTAGTCAATTTTACAGTTCTGATAGATTGTGTAAGTACATTTCCTATTGGTGGCTTTAAAATGATCGAATCCAGACCCCTTTGAGTTCGAGGCACCATCCATAAAGAGGGTCCAGATTCTCGAAGACGTCCCCGAGTTTACCAACAATTACCTTTCAACCTCAAGTATCAGGGCTGGCGTAAAGTCGGCCACGAAATCTGCCAAAATTTGAGACTTAATGGTTGTCCAGTGTTGATACTCAATATTGTATTTCTACGGCCCATTTGGCCAATCGTCCTGAGAGTTCGGGTTATGCATTATATTTCATAATGGGTAAGTTTTCACAACACATATAAGATGACGCTGAAAATATGGTTTCAGTTTCCTAGAGGCGCTTAGTAGAGCGAGCATCAATTTTTCTAGGTGAGGATATCTAGTTTCATCCTCACCTAAGGTCCTACTAACATAATAAATTGGAAATTGCGTACCTTATTCTTCCCGAACCAGCACTCCACTTACCGCTATTTTGGATACTGCTAAATACAAGTACAACTGTTCGTCTGCCCTCGATGTGTGAAGCAGTGATGGGATCGATAGATATCGCTTAAGTTCTTCCAAGTTCCGTTGGAATTCCGGGGTCCATGTGGAGTTGTTTTTCTTCTTCAATAATGAGAAAAATCGGTGGCTCTTACCGTAGGACCTCGAGATGAATCGTCCAATGGTCGTAATGCGCTCAGTTAACCTTTGCATGACCTTCACATTGTTCACTACCGTGATATCTTCGATAGCTTTGATCTTGTCAGGGTTGATCTCGATTCCTTGGTTGGATACCATGAACCCGAGAAATTTACCTGATCTGACTCCGAATGCACATTTTTTCGGATTCAACTTTATGTCGTACTTCTTCAATATGCTGAAGGTTTCCTGCAAATGCTTTAAATGGTCCTCTGCTCATAGGGACTTAACTAACATACCGTTAATGTAAACTTCCATGGATTTCCCTATTTGTTCTTCGAACATCCGGTTTACTAGGCGTTGGTAAGTGGCACCATTATTTTTTAACCCAAACGTCATCACATTATAGCAGTATGTACCATACTCGTGGCCGACCGTGGCATCGATCATGCGATCGATATTAGGCGAAGAGAAATAATCTTTGGGGCATGCCTTATTTAAATCTTTATAACCCACACACATTCTCAGTCTGTTCCCTTTTTAGGGACTACTACTATGTTTGCTAACCATTCCGGGTATTTGACTTCCCGAATGGACCCTATTTTAAGGAGTTTATTTACCCCGTCCTTGATAAAAGCATAATTGATCTCGGACTGGGGTCTCCTTTTCTACTTGATCGGATGGAATTTCGGGTTCAGGATCAGCTTGTGAGTGGTGATCTCCGGTGGGATCTCTGTCATGTCGATATGGGACCAAGCAAAACAATCCATGTTATCTATATGAAATTGAATGAGTTTTTTCCTGAGCTTGGGAGTTAGCCCCGTGCCCAGGTATAACTTTCCATCGGGCAGATGTTCGATCAGTATGACCTGCTCAAGCTCTTAAACTGTTGATTTGGTTGCGTTGGAGTCATCGGGGACTATAAAGGATCGAGAAATCCTGTAATCACCGTCTTCGTCAGTCCCTTGCTTGTCTGGTTGGGTCGAGGCTGGCACCGGTGATTGCTATTTGGTCCATTGTTTTGCTTCCGACCTTGTCTCTTTTGATGTTGCAAGTGTTGATATCATAATTACTTCATCGACTGCAAACATCTCGTTTGCGGTCGGTTGTTTTATGTAAATCGTCTTAATTCCTCCTAGCGTCGGGAATTTTAACACCTGATGAAGGGTCGAATGCACTGCCTTCATGTAGTGGATCCATGGCCTCTCGAATAGGGCGTTGTATATTATGTCACCCTCGATCACATAAAACTTGGCTTCCTGGATTGTACCGGCGGCATTGACTAGTAATGTTATTTCCTATTTAGTGGTTTCACATGCCATGTTTAATCCATTCAGGACTCGGGCTGCGGGTACGACTTGGTCTTGTAGACTGAGCTGCTCCACGACTCTTGACCGATTGACGTTGGCCGAGCTACCTGGATTAATTAACACACGTTTAACCCGAATTATATTCACGAGTACAGATATTACCAGTGCATCATTATGGGGCTGTATGATTCCTTCTGCGTCATCGTCATTGAAATATAGAGTTCCTTCCGGTACGTAGTCTTGAGTTCATTTTTCCCTAATGCTGGATACCTTGGTGCGTTTTAACATTGGCCCCTGTGGGAAATCAACCCCGCCGATGATCATGTTGATGACGTGCTGAGGTTCTTCTTGTTCTGCCTGTTTATTAGAATCCCTATTCCTGAAGTGATTCTTGGCTCGGTCGCTCAAGAATTCTCGGAACGAGCTACTTCCTCTCTCAGTTGTCTACAATCTTCGGTTATGTGACTGTGAGTGCCATGATACTTTCATATCTAGTTAGGATCCCTTTGGGTTGAATCGTTCTGTACATGTCGAGGCCATTTGGTATCTTTGATGCGTCCAATAGCTGATACAATGCCGGCAACATCGACATTAAAGTTGTATTCCAATAGCCTTGGTGCGTCTTTGGGCCCGGTGGACCTGCGAAGCCGTTTTTGGTCATAAGTCCCCTATTGTTCTGGCATCGATCATTTCTCCTTTATTTTATCACGGAATTTCTCCTAGAACCGTTGCCTCTCCGATCCCCATTATATGGCTGATACCATTCTCTGTTCGACCTTGGTTCCCGGTCAATATCTCTCTTGATTCTGTCGACGGGTCTGATAGGATAAACAGACCCGGAAGGATCCCCAAGTTAATTGTCTTCGGCCCTGATTTTTGATTGGTACCGATTACGCACATTGGCCCAAGTAACAACTGGATATTCAATCAGATTATGTTTCAACTGTTGTGAAGCCACCAAGCTTCAAACATTGAGTCCTTGGGTAAAGGCTTGAACAGTCAGCCCAATCATCAACGACCAGTGGTAGGTTCCATCCGTTCCATTTGGAATCGAGACACGAATTCTCTGAGCATTTCATTGTCCTTCTGCCTTTCCTTGAAAAGGTCCGACTTCTTGGTTTCGACCTTGATGTCTCCGGCGCGTGCCTTTACGAAAGAATATACAAACATAGCAAAAAAGTCATTAGAATTAGGTGGTAAATTGTGATACCATATCATGGCTCCCTTTGATAGGATCTCTCCGAATTTCTTTAATAAGACGGATTTGATTTCATCATATTCCCTTTGATGGAACATGTGTAAGAGGCGACGTGTTCGTTCGGACCGGTCGTTCCATTGTACTTAGGAATCTCGGGCATATGAATCTTCTTGGGGATCGATTTTGGAGCCGTGCTCGAGGAAAAGGATTTTTGCACGAACTTCTTGGAATCTAGGCCTTTCATTATCGGCGTTGCTCCTGGTACTTGATCTACACTGGAATTGTAGGTTTCCACCTTTTTATCGTTGGCCTCAATCTCCTTCTCCCCTGATTCTATCCGTTTCGTCAATTCCTCGAGCTTCTTTATAATCTCGGGGTTAGCCCCCGATTCATTTTCGTTCGACCTTTCTATGACCGGTTGATCCCTGCGGGTGACTTCCCAGAGAGGATCGGGCTCAACCCTACTTGGTGCATGGTTTTGGTTTTGTAACTGGGCTATTGCCACATGTTGTGCCTTCAACATTTCAAAGATCACTCGTAGATTGAACATGTCCCCCTCAACGTTTTGTGTGTTTCGAGTTGCCGATCGGGCTCCGCCACAAATGCTTTTTTCGGGGTCAGTGGGCAAGATTGCATTGATAGCCACATGTGAATTAACATCAATCAGATCTACGATCAGAATCCAGCGGGATAGCATGTGGTATCTCGTTACCGGGTGCTATGTTGTTATTTTTATCTTGATGACCGAACTCGTTGTCTACGTGCAGAGGTGCTGATTGAGGATTTGACATTTTGTATTTTGGCCTAAAATCAAAGACACTTCAAAGAGCAAGTGCAAAGCAGTGTGTGTTATAGAGATTTGTATCAAATAATCACTATTCTCCTCAGTCCCATGGTGGGCGCCAAACTGTTTACCCTCAAAATCGGATAGCAATTGAATTTATACGCAGTTTTAAAGATACATAATATAACTTGATACAAATTGAGAAAATAGATTAATACTTAAATTAATGACAAAAAAATAAATGTAAATCACACAAATTGAACAGTCTTTTCCTTGAAGGTTGATCATCTTCGAGTCAAGAAATGCTTCAATCGATGACAGAACAGGCTAACAAGATAACAAGAACTAGAGATGATCAATAACTTCTTTCTTTGATGCGTGTTACAATGTGTTTTACAAATGATCATTCCCTCCTTTATATAGTAGGCGATCCCTACTCTTGTTACAATTGAATTAAAAGTAAAAAATCTCATGATTTGCTAATTATCGGCCTCTCCTTGATATGTACCGAGATTTTCGCCGTGATCTCCAACTGATCGCAGATATTTCAGCCTTCCGTTATTTGGCTCGACAAAGCCCCCTCGATCTTGTTCGGTCCCGGAGTTACGAGCTCAACGATTTAACTTCGCATCTTGGTTCGATATAATCCGGGGTCGAGTTTCGACCCGTCACGTTTCAGTTTCGACTGGCCATACAATAGACAAACCCGATTTCGACCATATACAAAGCTACACACTCATCTTGCATAAGAATGTCATTTCAGTACAAATTAAGGTAACTGAAAATATATTAAAAACGTAAACAACCAAAAAAAGAAAAGAAGAAGAAGAAGAAGATAGAAAAATGAGAGAGAGAGAGCCCATATAAAATCTGGGTTTGGGCCTAAATTCCAAAGATTGGGCTTATCAGTGACAGATATAACTGGGGGATTCATTGGATTACAGAGAAACCCATGTCAAAACTCAAAACCCTAAAATCAAGCTGTGCGGATGAACTTAAATGTTTTTGTGAACGCAGTTGAGTCCATTCATTGTGTTCATTATTCCTAATTATAGTCTCCTCACACTTGATTAATTAATTGTTTTTGTAACTTCCATCTACGTAAATCCCAATACGTTTGACCATGCACCCATATCCATACATCAATTACCAATTAGGATAAGTTCATTACGACCCATCCAAATTAAGAAGAATCATCGGCACTCTAGTTTTTAGTATCACCATAACAGAACTAAGGATTTACAATTTCTATAGACTCGTAACTTAATAATTTTATTTCTACTATCAGTTTATTTTTACCCATTAAAACAGTTTATCTATTTTATATCTTATTTTCTAGGCTAACAAGTTAGACTTAGTATAGACGACATATAAGTTGTTATATATATATATATATATAATCAACAAATACTATCACATATCTTTACATATTTTGACAAGTAATTTATCTTATTTCAAGCTTACAAATACTATATTTTAAAGATATTTACCGGTAAATATTCTTTGGTGACACGATAATGTAAATATTTTTTTTGCACTACGGTATATATACATTTAGCTTTTTTTTCCTTCTTTTTACCTTGTGGTGTTTTCCCCGGAGTCCAATAGAAGTGTGAATCTCATTTACATAACCAATGCATGCATGGATTTCTAGTGTAAACACACACATAGAAAGCACACAATAAGTATATGTATGTAGATGTATTTTAGGATGAAGGCATTCGTGTCCTACAATTAATCATATCAACGTACAATAAATAGCGCATTTCATTTCTACACTAATTCATATGTAAAACCCGTGGTCATTAATTAGAACCCATAATTTCTATACATTGTAACTCCCATAATCCACTCCCACGAACTCCAATTCATTTATCACTCATTCATTCTCCCTTCCAATCCCAATTTATATATCCCCCCCACTGGCCTTTTCTATTTCTTAACTCTCTCTTCAGCCGCCATCTCCCCCTAGATTTTTCCAATTATGGATTCTCATGTTCTAACGCTGGAAAACCAAAATGATCAATTCGATTGGTTGTATTCAGAACATCCTCCTTCCCCTTTCGGGTAAGTAACATAAAACAAGTTATTGTTATATTTAATTTGTGTGAAAATTTTTAAAGCATCAATGTGCATGCAAATTTGTGTACTTGTGGAAAAGAAAGAACTAAATATAGGTCTTTAATATACATAATATTGTGTACTCCTAATATTTATGTACTTCTTTTTTGTGTGTTTCTTCTTGTTTTGAATAGAACATGGCAACATCAAGATTCAAGAATACTGTCCAATGGAGGCTTATTCAACTTTGATCCCTTTCATGAATTTCCCAGCGATATTCAAAACAATCATTTGCCAACATTTTTTGATCTTAAAGAATTTGAAGAAATATGTCGAGATTTGGGCACGTTGGACGTCAAACTACCTCCATTTCAAGAAGACATGACATTTACTCCTTTAGAGGAATGTCAAATAAATGTGACAAGCACTATGATTAGCAGTGGAGAAAGAGAAATTATCAATGGTACTAATAATAAAGAGTTAATTAATAAGCGAAATAATAATGGAAGGCATAAAAAGAGTGATGCATTAGAATTGGATGAGATTCAGAGGTATTTTCATGTACCAATAAACAAAGCAGCCAAGGAGTTGAGAGTTGGATTAACATTGTTGAAGAAAAGATGTAGGGAACTTAATATCATGCGATGGCCTCATCGTAAGATTAAGAGTTTGCAGACTCTCATTGATAGCGTCAAGGTACGTGTTAAGGATAATGTTTTTGTACTAATTAATCAATATTTAATTAGTTCGTGGTTTATTAATTGGTTGTTTAATTTGGTGTAATATGTAATGCAGGAAATGGGACTGACAAGTGAAGTCGAGATGCTAGAGGAACACCAAAGAATGCTAGAGAAAGTGCCTGAAATGGAATTAACTGAAAGAACTAAGAAGCTGCGTCAAACCTGTTTTAAGGCTAATTACAAGAAAAGAAGGGCAGCGTTGGCTGCTTTTAGCTTTTAATTTCTTCTTTAATTCCCCTTAGATTAGTGTTTTAGGTTATCTATCGATTTAAGTTATTACGTTGAAATGATTAAATCTCTTCTTTACGCCTTTAGGAATTGTGAAGAACCTATAATTCTACATGTTATTTGTTCCCTACCTACAAAGTAGTACTACAATATTTTGATGTTAAATTCTAGCCATTTGGTATTTGGTTTTCTCTTTACATGTATCCCCATCTCTAGTCTTAAACTCCTAATTAATAGAGAGAGTTGCTAGCCATGTCTCATTTCCTATTGAAGTTTCCTTCAAGCCTCCACATCGTTAATACTTTCTTTTTTGTCATTTTAAAGTTAAAATAACCAAAATAGTATGGCAATAACGACGATTATAATGTTAATATATTCATCATCAAAATACTGGTTTTGTTTCGTCTGAGAATAATTTTAGTCTCGATTAGTTCTGTTCTTGGGACATGATTTACATCTTTGTTTCGCGTCGTCATATTTGACAAAATTTAGAACTTTATAAAGTAAATTAGTGCTTCTTTTGTCCCATTTCCTGTGAATATGTTTGACGATACACATTGACTTTTTTAAATTAGTATATTCTTTAAATAACATTGACATGTATGGCTATATTTTATTCGGTGGCGGAGCTAGCTTTCAGTTGCGGGTTTGACCGAACCCAATAGTTTTTATTCAAATCTTGTATTTATTTTAAAAATTCATTGGAGATTAAACATAAATTATTTATTCAGAACCCAACAACTTAATTAAAAAGATTAAAATGCCAAATTCATAAGCTTCATATCATGGCTCCGCCTTTGAATTTTCACTAAATGTTAAATGAAAAATTTAAAGTTTTATTTCTAAATGAAGAAATACTACTATTCTTTTTGGAACAGTCTAAATATAAAGTGAATAACAACATACTAGAGGTGAATAAGAAAAAATTAAAATGAAAAAGTTTATACGGTGCATGAATGGTAATTTCATTGCTTGCGTCAGTAAATAAATAAGTTCCCACTTAAACATTGCATATAGCTAGCACCTATATACTATATATATACATACGTTGCACCAAAATACAGATTCATTTATACGAACAAAGTACATAATCAAAGTGATTACATGACTTAATTAGTCACTAATTGTATATCCATGTTACGAGTCCACACGTGGAAATGAAGGATTTTCTTGTGATCAGAGAGCTCTTTGCGTTTTTGACCGTCTCCATCTCCATGGGATCGCCTGCTTAAAGTTTTCGTATATTCCTCCCTGTAATTAATTTTCAATTAATATATTATGAATAAATTATTTGACACTTGAATAAAATTAAACCCGTTTGCCAGACCAATGAATTCCAAAATATCATATGATTAAAAGTTTGTTTGATTGCAAAAAAAAAGTACAATCTCCTAAAAAAAAGAAAAACAGACTTACCAGGAGGTTGGAATTTGTAGGAGAGAAACTGAAGAAACTCCCTTTCCTTGTAAATTTTAGGAGTTTCTTTTCATGTGTACCAAAATCATAAGCACTTGAAGTACTACTGAGAGGAGGGGAAAAGTCAAAATTGTCCTTGACAACTCCTCCTCTAACTTCCTTAAAGCTTTCCCATCTACAAGAACCTATTTGACATGATCTCATAATGTCTAATTTCTTCTGCACTTCCATGGTTGCTCGAAACGACGAAAAAGACCGTCCGATATAAGGTCCGTCCAGGACCGTCGTAGGCGAGGGCGTATTAGTAATTTTAGCTTCATTGAACAACCTAGGTGGCAAGTCAAGGCACCTTGCTACCTTTGACTCATCATCAAGTGTAGATCTAATTGGTTTACCAGGTGCTTCTTCCCATTGAAATGGGATTGAAACTGAAGGATGAATTGGTGGAGTAGATAGAGGAATATTATAATTATTATTTCTTGGCTTGTTTGGGAATTTGGATAAAGAAAGCTTTGGAGTAGAATTAGAATTAGTACTACTCTCAAAGGCCATTTTACATCATATGAGTATTCTTCAACTTCTTGCGAATCCCTCAATTCAGGTATTTGTAGAGAGGAAAAAATGGGCTAAGCATGAAATGTGAGGAGTTGCAAAAACGCTCCTCTGGCGCTTCTTATTCACGAGTGGAGTAACGGATATGTATGTTCCTTACTCTCTTTTATACCATGATATCCTAAGGAGGAGGAAGCAACTTACGGGTTCGAGTCGTGAAAGCAATCACTAATATTTGCGTTAGAGATTTAGAGTAGATTGTTTCGGTCACATTTTTATGGGTGCGACTCTTCCCCGACCTTACCCTTTTTTATACTCGTATAGTATAAAAATTTCAAACTAAATATTGTGATTTTGAACATAAGATATATTATCTGCTATAATATATTTAAATAATTGATAGAGTAATTTCTTTACACTATATATCAATAATTTATTTTATTATCTAATGAAGAGGACCCACTTTTAAGACGTTGAATTAGTCATAAGCACACACAAGGATAACGGCTTTCAACGGTCACTCAATGACTTAATCATCAGTCGGTAAGGGAAGATCAACCATCCGGCTTTTATTTTTTAAAAAGTGACAGGAAATGGAAAAAATAAAGAAGAAATAATACTAATAGGATGTCATAGAAAAGGTCATGGAGGTAAGTTTGGTATAACGATGAAAGAAACATCCAGTTTAGCATTTTAAATCATGGACCAAATTGAATTGTTAGACGGCAAGGCACTTTAAATATGAAGTTGCAAATGAATTAGTTTTCATTACTGTTAAAATATTTTACACAATCGAATAACTACCCTGATAGAGTTAGGGTCCACCAAACTATATAGAGAACCAGGTTCTCTATTAGTTTTCACAAATTACACACACAGATCAGGACGTAAATAATATTGAGAGTTTCACGTGGAAAATTCCCAGCTCAACGGGATAAAAAACCACGACCTATCCTTGTAGGATTTCAACTACACTGTTGAACAAAACGTTTAGATTACAACATATTGTAACCTAGGGTTTAACTCCTTAATCTCTCACTAACTTGTAACACACCTATTACACGCCACTTTGTAATACTTCTATTACAAAGATTTTACAACTTGATTAACTCTAGCCAAGACACAAACACGAGGGTTTATGATTTACAAGAGTTTCCTACACAATACTTCTGAGTAAGCTAAATAGGAATTACAAGTAAGAACATTAACAAAGTTACAACTCAACTAAGGGCATACAATCACTTGATATGGGGAACTGGCCCGTAGCAGTGTTGTTCTTTGTTCTTGATGCACTTGAGAATTGTTGGTTGGACGCTTAATCACTGTTGGAGTGCTTGAGTAAATTCTCTAAGCGTTCAAGTAATGTTTTGTCATGGTTTTATGTTAATATAACATTGATGATATCACTTGAATGATGTAAGCAACTTGGGTACAAGGTCTTCCTCAATGGAGGTGACTGCTGCACTGTGCTGTACTGTTGCGTGTGCAAGCAATCACTTTTCAGCTGGTGGAGAGTTGACTTAGTAAAATTCCCAGGAGAATTGAAGTCCATCTGTTCCCCTTGTTGATTATTTAACTTTTGAAATACTGACGAACATCTCTAACTTAAGTCTGGTTATTTCCATGCGCTTGAGAATGTGAACCAGATGTGGATCAGGTTCCTTATCTGGTTCTTGACATTAAGTTTGTTATATCATCAAAACATAAAACAAAGGTACTTATAACCTATCAATTTCTCCCTTTTTGATGATGACAAACTTATAATTGAAAATCCTACGAAGAACCACAAAGAACCAGATAGTGAACCAGGAAGGCCATTGAGTTCTCCCTGAATATGTATTCCCCTTAATCAGTGCACATCATTATTCAATTATGCATAAATCTCCCCCCCACTTGATATGGGGAACTGACCCGTAGCAGTGTTGTTCTTTGTTCTTGATGCACTTGAGAATTGTTGGCTGGACGCTTAATCACTGTTGGAGTGCTTGAGTAAATTCTCTAAGCGTTCAAGTAATGTTTTGTCATGGTTTTATGTTAATATAACATTGATGATATCACTTGAATGATGTAAGCAACTTGGGTACAAGGTCTTTCTCAATGGAGGTGACTGCTGCACTGTGCTGTACTGTTGCGTGTGCAAGCAATCACTTTTCAGCTGGTGGAGAGTTGACTTAGTAAAATTCCCAGGAGAATTGAAGTCCATCTGTTCCCCTTGTTGATTATTTAACTTTTGAAATACTGACGAACATCTCCAACTTAAGTCTGGTTATTTCCATGCGCTTGAGAATGTGAACCAGATGTGGATCAGGTTCCTTATCTGGTTCTTGACATTAAGTTTGTTATATCATCAAAACATAAAACAAAGGTACTTATAACCTATCAATTTCTCCCTTTTTGATGATGACAACCTTATAATTGAAAATCCTACGAAGAACCACAAAGAACCAGATAGTGAACCAGGAAGGCCATTGAGTTCTCCCTGAATATGTATTCCCCTTAATCAGTGCACATCATTATTCAATTATGCATAAATCTCCCCCCCCCTTTTGGCATCATAAAAAGAGAAAAATAAAGTAAAAGCAAAAATAAGTCTAGCGTGGTTAACTCATGCCACTTGTGTGTACACAAACATGATAGAAAACAGAGACAAAAGAACAACTTCATACACGGCAAAAGGGGAAAAGCTTCCATAAACCAATTTGGATTTCAGAAACGAGAGCAAATTCAATGTTACTATCCACAATTCAAAAACAAAAACAAAAATAAGTACCAACAATAAAAACATCATCAGAAACATTCTTAAGAGACGGACACTAGAAACTGGACACTGAAGGGGACACTGCTTAGGGAGCACTGGAGGAAGAAGGCTTCAAGGATGGGGCAAGGGTTTTGAGGAAAGGATTCATGCAAATATTCGCGGACATTTTCTCATTGAGCAGTCTTTCTTTCAGGTCCTCCATTTGTTTCCTGAGCTCAGCATTCTCCTTTGTCAGGCGGGCAACCTCTGAGCTGTGAGAAGTACCGGAACCAGGTGCCTCTTGTAGCTGACTAAACCGAATCTCAAGAATCGCGTTCCTTGCCTTCAACTTCCTGATCTCTTCTGTGGCACTATTCTGAGCATTTATCAGTTGAGAGATAGTAGAGGTGCTGCCAACTCTTCCGACCTTGTCAATACACTCACACTCCTCAAGAGTGGTCTTGGAGAAGGTTTGCTTCTTAGTGCCCTGATCACGCTCAACTATGTCTTCTATAAAGACTAAACGGGCGTTGCAAATATAAATCTGG
>ML319148.1:0-24024 GCA_005239505.1 Nicotiana paniculata
GTTATTCTTAATTTATTACCTGTTATTGATCATAAATAGGCCAGTCTTAAGGCCTTCAACACTGTTATATCGTTGCCGATAGACCATTGTTAAGCTTTTAAAGCTCGACCTCGAGGCCCTCACCAACCACCCTCGAGACTGATCTCTCCGCTGCTCGGTTTGCATAACCTTGTTTCCTTTCGTTCTTATTTCATTTATTCGCTTCACATTCAATATTTACTGCTTAATCGACTGGTATTAAAATAGATCACATATTTTTATAGCCACATAATCAAATATAATTATAGTTACCATTTTCAAGGTAAATAGTTTGGCGCCCNCTTCGCACTTTTTCTTGTCCAAGAATCTTCAATTTCAGGTCAGAAAATGTCTAACTCAGTAAATGCACACGAAAAAAACGTCCCCGAGGACCATGGAGGGAACAGTGCAGCTACTTTAGGTACCGGTGTACCACCACAAAACTATGAAGGGGCACCACCTCAAATCCACATCGATGAAGGTTTGCGTAACGCTCAGCACGTCGATATAAGCTCCCATAAAGACGGAAGTATAGGCGAAAGAGACCCGCGTGAGGCACAAAGAGCCCCTGCTCACAGGGAAAGAGAACCTAGCCTTCACATCATTTTTGAGAGGTTGCAAGCACAACAAGTGGCCATTGCTCAGCTGCAAAGCCATAAAACAACTCTGAGTACGGTGCCACCAGAAACAGCTCCTCGAGGTGTAAAGGCACCGGTGAGGTCGAGCAACAACGGTTCAGCAGTCGACCCCTCTATTATAAAGATGCTCGAGCACCTCACTAAAAGGGTCGAATCAAGCGAAAAGAAAATAGAGGCCAACGACAAAAAAATGGAGACTTATAACTCGAGGGTCGATCAGACCCCGGGCGCACCGCCGATTCATAAGGGTGTAGATTCAAAGAATTTCGTGCGAAAGCCATTCCCATGGAGTGCGGCTTCGAAGCCTATCCCGGAGAAATTCAGAATGCCCGATCTCCCGAAATACAACAGGACCTCGGATCCCTATGAGCACATCACTGCCTACACTTGTGCTGTGAAAGGGAACGACCTAAGAGATGACGAGATCCAATCAGTTATATTAAAGAAATTCGGAGAAACTCTATCCAAAGGGGCCATGATGTGGTATCATAACCTGGCCCCGAACTTGATAGATTCATTCGCCATGATGGCGGACTCCTTCATAAAGTCACATGCTGGTTCCATCAAGGTAGCTAAAAGGAAATATGATGTCTTCAAAATCAAACAAAGAGAGAACGTGATAGTGAGGGAGTTAGTGTCCCGCTTCCAACTGGAATGAATGGAACTACCACCGGTCTCCGACGATTGGGAGGTGCAAGCCTTTACTCAGGGCTTGAATGATTGGAGCTCAATAGCTTCGAAGGAGCTGAAGCAAAACTTAATCGAGTACCCCACCATGGTTTGGGCGGATGTACACAACAGGTATCAATCGAAGATCAGGGTCGAGGATGACCAATTCGAAGCCTCATTGGGCTCGGTATATCGTAGAACAGTCTTAGCAAAGGAATTAAGACTTACAGAGAGAGAGCCAAGATTGAACAAATAAAGGTATAAACCATACGTAGAGAATCAGAGAAATATCCCAAGGTGCAACCTCGAAATGATCAATGGATGGACCGAGGCCTAAATCCTAAGGGACTTGTAAACAAAGTGAGGTTTGATAGGCATGCAGGGCCGATAGAAGTGACCCGGTTATCTGAGTATAATTTCAACATTGATGTTTCTGATATAGTACCCGTCATAGGTAACATCAAAGAAACCAGGTGGCCAAGACCCATGCTATCAGATCCTTCTCAAAGGAACCCCAACCTGATATGCGAACGTCACGGTACACACGACCATAGGAATGAGGATTGCAGACAACTCTGAGAAGAGGTGGCCCGACTGATTAGCAAAGGGCACCTTCGAGAGTTTCTTCGTGACCGAGCCAAAAATCAGTTCTGATAAAGAGAGGCACACGGGAAAATTGAAACAGAAGAGCCACATCACACTATCCACATGATTATCGGAAGACTCGACGTCCCCCAGTAACCCATTTTCAAACGAAAAAAGTATCCATTACCAGAGAAAATCAAACTCGGAGCCACATGCTCGAAGATGCCCTTTCATCCAAGGAAGAGGACACCGAGACGTTGTCTCAACCTTACAGTGATGCACTGGTAATTTCCTTTATTTTAAGTAAAATTCAAATCAAACGTGTGCTCATGGATCCAGGTAGCTCGGCCAATATAATTCGGTCAAGAGTGGTAGAGCAACTCAGTTTGCTCGACTAGATCGTGCACGCCTCTCGTGTCCTCAATGGATTCAACATGGCGAGTGAAAAAACAAAAGGGGAAATCACCCTTCACGTCTACATGGACGGTACAACTTAAAACACCAAGTTCCATGTCATCGAAGGCGACATGAGATATAACGCATTGCTCGGAAGGCCATGCATTCACAGTATGAGGGAAATGCCATGAACCCTTCATCAAATCATGAGGTTACCCATGAAGGATGGAATAAAAATGGTGTATGGGGAACAACACGCGGCAAAATAAATCTTCGTAATACATGACGTGGTGCTGGCACCGGCACCTTCTACATCGAGGGAGCCAAAAAATAAACAAGTAGCCGAGTAAGCTATCACAAACTGCATCCTCGATGAACAATTAAAGGACTGTACTGTGTCCTTGGAACGAGTAACTAAAGCATATTGAGGCTTGAAAGCCACCACAGTTAATGTACAACCCTCTCCCTCTTTCCTTCACGTTTTACACTAACCCATGTGCAGATGCTCAATTTGGAGATCCCTCCAGCTCGAAGGCCTTAGGTATTAAAGCATGCATTGAGCTCTATTTTCCCCACGTCGGAATTTAGCCCAAATGTGTTTTACCGACGAGGTTTTTAACGAGGCAACACACATATGTTACCTGAGGATAACTCACCAAGTATCCAAGGCTTCTCTCCGATCAACCTCAAATGGGCATCCCCCCGGGAGATCACTAAAACATACCAAAGAGGGTCTCAACAGGAGAATGATGTACCCGACCAAATGGTCTAATGAACCGTGTCAACATAGAACAATCGAAGCCTCAATAGTAAAAACATGTATACTTGTACCAAGTAATCCTAAAAGAATATTTCATCATCAAACCACTTCACGTGTCAGAATAATCTATTATTTTTACGAGGAGCGACCCAAGGCCCAAAATTCACCGACCACTCGGGAACTGTCCTCGACATTCATCCCATCGAGTCACCAAAAACCCGAAGCCACAAGACCTTAAGGCCGACAACTTCAAGCACATAAGCCCTCCATGAGGCAATACCAACTCCAGCTCGGGGACTAACCTCGAATATCGGCTCATCAAGATGTCTAACTCCAAGCCATAAGACCTCAAGGCTAGAAACTTTGAACTCATCATCCCTCCACGAGGAAACACCAAAGAACATGAGCCCTCCATGTAGCAATATCAAACTCTGGCTCAGGCACTGTCCTCGACAGTCAACTCATAGCCATATGACCT
Source organism: Nicotiana paniculata (assembly GCA_005239505.1). NCBI lineage: Eukaryota > Viridiplantae > Streptophyta > Magnoliopsida > Solanales > Solanaceae > Nicotiana > Nicotiana paniculata. Next base: position 3,545 of record ML319148.1, read on the forward strand.
GAGGGCTGGTAACTTAAAACTCATAAGCCGTCCATTAGGTAACATCAAAACTGTAAGACCTCAAGCAAGGAATGTACAAATTTATAAGACCTTAAAAATGCATCATCCTGATTCCAAAGTCATACCCTCGATATAGACGTTGAGGCTATCTCACTTGGGGACTAAAAGGCTATGGACAATACAAATGACCACCGTCATAAGGCTCCGCCCAAACAAAAAGCGACTCAGAGACGTCCGACTATCGCCATAAAATCACAGGCCTGTACTTACTTCGAAAGAACTTCAAAAAAAACCGGTTAAAGGTCGTACCGACCTAAAGCGTAAGAGCTCAATTTACCAGCTACACTAAAGGTCGTACCGACCTAAAGCGTAAGAGCCTGAGTCGCCAGCTACTACAGATCGTACCGACCAAAAGTGCCTCAGGGCCAATTTAAAAACCTAAGGGCCGATGAAATCGAGACAAATCCTACTCGTAGACTGAGCTCGAAACGGTTAATTAAAGTGCCTAAGGGCCAAACGCGTAAGAGCTTGAGTCACCAGCTACACTAAAGGTTGTACCAACCTAAAGCATAAGAGCCCGAGTCACCAGCTACAGGTCGTACTGCCTAAAAGTGCCCTGGGGCAAATTTAAATACCTAAGGGCCGATGAGTGGCTAGCCAAAGGTCATACTGACCCTAGTGCGTAAGAGCCCACGGGCCAGCCTAAAAATCTTCAGGGCCAATGTATAACCCTAAGGGTTTCTTCTCGAAGACCAATTCATCAGGCTGATTGTCGACAAAGCAAATCAGAATAACTAAAGAATCTTTCACACACACACACACACACACACACACACACATATATATATATATATATATATATATATGTATATATATATATATATATATACACACACATTACAAATATGCATCTACAACGCTCCTACAGGAGTTTTTACAAATAACAAAGAAGGAAAACCTAATATACTCTAGGGACCAACTCCATCGGAAGCCTTCAAATACCAGCATCGGCACCGGAAGAAAGGAAAAACTTGGCGTCGAACTCATACGCCTTTGCCTGCTTTATCTCTTTCGAGAGATCAAATCCCCTAACATGAATCTCTTCAAGCGTCTTCCTCCGAGACCTACATCAGGCATATTCATTGCCCCTCTGTAAAATCTTTGAAATACACTCCAACCTTATTATAGGACTTCGCCCGAACTTCTTCAGCTTCAACCCTGGCGTCAACAACCTCGACCTTCAGATCTAAAAGATCAGTCTCGAGCTTGGCAATCCTGCTTGTCTGAATCGATTTATCTTCTCACGCATTCTGAAGTTGTATCTCTAGGGAAGCAGCCTTGGCCAAAGCATTCTTTTTGGCTGTAACATGTCCGCCTATCTATCCCTTCAACGCTTGGCATTCGGATCTAACTTTCCCGACTTCACCCCAAAGGCGCTCCAACTCTTTGGTCCTTCCCTGCATCTGAAGCACCAAAGCATTAGTTCCTAAAAGCGAGAAAAAAAGCACATACTTCCTCGGGGTAAGGGTTACTGACGCTCGAGATTGTCTACATGGTTCCGGCTCCGATGCATCTCCGCCCAAAGCAACTCGAGCTTGAGTTTGTCAAAAACCTACAAAATATAACCTTCGGTTCAAAAAGATGAAGATTCATAGCTAACGAGCTAGCAAAGCCGATCAGAACTCACCTCGGAGGAGAACCGCTGAGCCTCCTCAAAAGTTGAATCTACTGGTCTGGCCCCATCTGCCTCAGTTGAACCCGTCTCAATAAGGGTATGCCCACTCAAAACCTCTATTGGTTTGGGCAGCCCCTGGTTCGGAGCGTCCCTCGAAGGTAGCAGATGATGGTGGAGGACTTCTGCTCTTCCTTACTCGAGGAACCTCTTCTTCAAAGTTAAATGTCTCAGGCCCAGTAGAACCGACAACCTCGGAAGGGCCCCCAGCTCAAGTCATAGACGAAGAATCTTCCCCCCAAGGAGAGCTGGTGTCCGCAGAATGACCAACGTATATAAAGCTCTCCTTAGAAACGACATCTCCTTTATATTTCCAAGAGGGCCCCACTTCATTAAGGATGTCCTCGTCTGAAGAGGATCTTCTTCGCGTATTGTCCTCCTCTGGGCCTTACCTCTCCTCAAAGGGTCACAACCCAATTTCGGAAAACCTACCAACACCTGCAGTGGCAAAGTTAGTATGCACAAAAGAAAACATTCATCAAAAGTGCAACCACGTGGCTCGTTCCATGGTGCTTTGCTTCCCATCTGCCCTTCGACAAATCACACCAATTGCGTTAGTCGTATTTTGACAAATCTGCCAACCTCCGAATCCACTCCACTAGATCAGGGACCTCCCCCGGCACACACGGGACTACTGAAAAGGAAAAAGGAAACACTCTTAAAAATCGGTGAAAGCAAGAGACACTAAGGTACGACGTGGCACTTACGACTGAAGTTTCATTTTTCAGGATATGGTAGGAACTCCGCTGGGATGATATCGACGGTCCTCACTCAAACAAACAGACTCATCCATCCTCCATTTTGGTCATCATCATAATTGGCAATGAAAGGTCTGGTGGACCGGTGCCGTAACGCAATCAGGCCTCCACAAAGCTGAGGCCGATATAATCTGATAAGGTGGCTCAGGGTAAACTCGAGCTCCGCCTTTTTGGTGAAGTACCTCATCATCAGCACTATCCGCCAAAAGGACAGATGAATCTGCGCCAGGGTGACTCGGTACCTTTTACAAAATTCAAGCACGAGTCGGTCGAGGGGGCCTAATGTAAATGGGTACGTATACACAGTCAAGTATCATTCAACCTAAGTCACAACGTTCTCTTCTCGAGAGGGTATCTGCATCATCACATTTTCTTCCCAGCCACAGTCTCTCTTCACGGCCTCGAGGTGGTTTTGTTCTATTTATCAGACGAACCTTGAAGCATGCTCTCGATAGCCAGGGAATCGAAGTGTTTCTCTAGTGCGAAGTCCTTCTTTGGAGCAAAGCGGTACGAAGTAAACTCACCATACGCCGGCGGTATAATACTAGCCAGGTTAGGAGTAGAGGTAGAATTTCCCTCTTCTTGGTGAACAAATTTGATGCCCTTAGCGCTCACTTCCTCGAGGGCTTGTCTCCTGGCTTGAATACGGGCATAAGAAACTGCCCTAGCCAACTTTAGCTCGGCCTTCTAAGATATTTCCCTGGCCCGATCATTTTCAGCAGCATCATCTATCTTGTATGGGGAGACATATTGAGCTGCCTCAGATTTGGCAGCAGATAGTGCAACAGCCTCCTCCCGTGCACCTCGGAGAAGGTCTTGAATCGAACATATCTTTCCCCGAAGCGCTTCCCTCTCCGAAGTCGCGACATCATTAAGTCGAGCAAGCTCTACGATTTCGGCACCCTTGGTCGCAACCTCCTCTCAAAGCCGCTCTGCCAGGGCGTCCTTCTGCTTGATCTGAAAAGCAGAAAATAAGTCGGCCAGCACAAGACATTGTAACTTAGATAAAAATATGGGCACTAGCATACCTGCTCGGTGAGGTCACCCCTCTCCCGAAATTCTCTCTCCAAGTTTCCCGGAGGTTGGTCAGTTCCCGCTCCTTCCGAGCACATAGAGCCTCCAGCTCGAAATACTCCGACATGAGCTTCTCAAGCTCTTCTCCATGATGAGTCAACTCATCTTGCATATTGGAGAAATCTTGGTCATACAACTTCTTCACCTGCAGCACAGAAAATGGGAAATCAGAAAACATGAATAGAAGATCTAAAAATATCATGTTACTTCTCAAAATTCACCTGCTTTTGGAGCCTCTCGGCTTCCTCAAGAGCAACTCAGGCATCTATACCGCTCTCCTCATCAACCCCCTCAAAACAGTCTCTGAATGAATCATCCCCTCCACGAGAGGTCTCTAGACCAGGAACACACCTAACTTGAGCATCCCGTATCTTCCCAAGAGAAAATTGCGGGCCTGAGTGAAATCCTCCGGCGGCATCGACATTTATCGCGGTTTCTTCTCGATCCCAGAAGGCTCAAGTAGCAAGTCCTCGCAGCTCCTCACCATGGATTGTGCCATGTCCGATGAGTGTCTCGACGAATGCGCCAAAACCCTCCTCGAGGGTCTCCTCTACACACGACGGGTCCGCCTCAGCCGTCTTTAGCTTAACAGAAGAGCACCCACCAGTTCTCGAAGCATCAGCACTTCGTTTCCCCCTTTGTACCAAATGGAATTTCTTTTTTCTTTCTTCCTCGGCTCGCAGGTTCTTAGTGGCAGTCGAGGACCCAACCGTGGAATCACGTTTGTGCTTCTGAGCTTTTGTCTTTTTTGATTTTGGAGACTCCACCTAGGCTTCCTTATTCCTTTTCTTATCTTTGGCGTCTTTCGGGGCCCCTTCCTCACTAGGTGGAGGTGGTCTCATCAACACGCCTTCACCGAGGTCTGCACAAACGTGTTATATTAGAAAACATCATCATCGAAAGTTCTTGCAGAGAAGGAAAAAACAAATGGCAACTGTAGCATAACATGGTTCTTTGCCTTCCACCTTGTCTTATCCAGCTCACGCCACACGTGTTTGTTATATGAGAAGGCGGAGTCCAAAAGCCTGATCCACCCAAGAAGGTCCTGGACCGTGCCGGGAAACCGGACGGTGGTTGCACAGTCAAAAGAAAGAGTATTCAGACCCGTTCGAAAGAGAAAAGTGGTGGTAAAGCATAATTAACATGAGGGCACTTACGTTTCATGTTCCACTCCTCCGGGAACACTAGTCTATTGGCGGTGATGACGTCTGATAAGGCTCAACTATGTCTAATAAAAGACTAAACGGGCGTTGCAAATATAATCTGGGGTATTAAGCCCAGAGTCGATCCCACAGGGATTTAACGTATCAAGCAAGCTGTCAGAATACTAAACTGTCACTTGGTGTTGGTTAAACTACTATAACTGAATGAAAATATTAAAACTAAAGATTAACTACAATAAAATTTAAACAATTGTGATAAAAGTCTAAAGTTATGGTTTCCCCCGTCGGTGAACTTCCTTCTCGGATAGTTCTTATAGTCTGATTAGTTGTCTCTATCAATCATGAACACACTATCTACCATAAATCTCTCTCAAGTAATTATTATAATTCACTAGACGCACTCTCTCAAGTTACGCTAGCTAGATTGCATTACAGTTCACTTTAGATTGCACCCGATGTATCGTTATCTCTAATCCAACCTNTAGATACATAATAAATAGGAACATCTAATTGATGGCCATTCAATTAGCTACAAGAATAATGTAGTTGAACAGATAGAGATTCATTAACCAATCATAAATATATTGATAACACAATAAGTTCATCCCCCAATGGGCTCCACCAAAACCCTAGATTAAAGAAATGAGCTAAACATGTTAATAAGAATCAAATCTAAAATAACTTGCATAATTAAACTACAAAGTAATGAATAAAAGTTGTACAAATCGATATTTTTACTTCTCTTCAATGACTTCCTCTCTTCCGAATATATCCCCCCTCAAGTTGTGTTTTGGGGTCTATTTATATTTTTAGGACAAACCCTAAATGTGTAGGAGACTTCTATTCCAACCGGGAAACACTTAAACTCTTCAAAACTCGGAATTGATTGGACATCGGGACCCAGGTGTTTGGGCTCAATCGTCCCCTTCAAGCCAGGGCAGGCCTGTCGTCAGGGCCCAAACGAACGCCAGGGTCAGCCTGGCTTTAGGGCCAAATTCCCCACTAACGCCAGGGACAACCTGGCTTTAGGGGAAAAACGCCCGGCTAACCCCCAGGTGTTTCCTTTTCGGCTGTTAAGCATATTTTTGATGTATTTGCATCCATTTAGCTCGGTTTCAATCTCCAATTCACCTACACATGAAATAAACTCCATTGTGCACATACAAATTGTATTTTTATCATTAACACACATAAAATGTAAGGCATATAACGTGTTAAACCATGAATTCTAGTCTCGCATCAATACCCCACACTTAAACATTTGCTCGTCCTCGAGCAATCAAACTACACTCATGTACACAACTTATTAAGCAAATCTCTTAACACGTTATACCAAGAATATTTAAAACAGTTCAAGCACAAAGGTGTGACATCCTCNCTTTCCTTCATGAATCATGTGCCCTCACCAAATCAAAGAGTTAATTCCACGCACAATAAAATTTTAAGCACACTTAGGAACCCAAGATAGACAGAATTCACTCGCTCTCAGAAATAATATTCACATGCCACAAAAGATGCACCATAGGCTTGCCCGTAGTGTACTACTTTACTAATCGAGCTCATTCAGTCTAGGATCAAGTAGGACTTTATTTGGTTGTAATGTAGGCTGCGGAACGGGCAGGATATATTTAGATATAAGAATGGCTACACCTCCCTAAGCACTTTAATACACATACTTTAGCTTTTCAACATCACACTTATATTAAACCAACTCCACCTTCACATCAATTTAATACCCCACACTTCTTTAAGCACAATTACATCAAGAGTCACCACATATATTTTTCTTTCACAACAATACAACTATTTATTTTCTATATATTCTTTTTTTTCTTTTTTTTTCTCAAGTGACTTACTTTTTCAAACAGTGTACCTTTCTCCTTATTTCAATTATTCCCCTAAAAAACCAACCTATCACATCACACTTTTAATTTTTCCATATTTCATAACATTTCCTATGCTTATGAGAGAGGTGACAATGTTCAAATATATGATCGTTTCAAACAAAGGGGTATGGCTTGTAATGTGGCTGCCAAAAAAATAGGATTACAGGCTCAACGGGGTTAACTACGATACATAACAATTAGGTGGGTAAAATATATATATCTGGCTCAACAAANCACACACACTTGGCACACAACTCACTCAGGATTGGATCTATCACGATACTCCAGTCAAAGCAGTTAAGCAAATCTTAAGAATTCCTTATTTTTGGTATTTATCCTGGAGTCAAAAAATTAAGCCTAAGCGTCACAACCAAAGTACTGACTATTCTAAAGGTATCAGCACATTTCGAGATATTGCTACGATTAAGCCCTCAAACATGTGATTCCTACTCCTAAAAATTAAAAACTACCTACACCCGGTTCAATAAAAAAACCTTTGGAAAAGAACCGTGGTCCAAAGAAAAACCAAAGGGGAATTACTACACGACCTAAAACAAAAATCTTTTTTTTTGTATTTTCTTTAGACTTACTTCTGTCAAGAAAATTGTCTAATAGATCCATCGTCGGGAAAAGCCCAAATTTTGTACAAAAAAAAAAAAAAAATTCCATTAATCCAACATAACTAAGATAGCATAGAAAGTCACCAGACAATCTCCTCACCCCACACTTAAAATTGTGCATTGTCCCCAATGCGCACCCATACATACAAGAGGGTAAAAAAACTCCATAGTAGTCCAAAATCCGAAGCACCAGAATCTCATGCGGTACTCAGACTTCTTCCAGGCCTAGTCCTTCCTGCGGGTACCTTACATCTAGTTCCAACCATCTGGTTTGCTGTTGCATCCTTCTAGAAGCTTTGCGTTCCATGATCCTAAAAAAATTTCAAAATATTTGACACTAGAAAAATAATACAATTAGAAAAATAAAATAAAACAAATAAAATAAAATAAAATAAAGCAGTAAAGTTGGATTGCCTCCCAACAAGCACTTGATTTAACGTTGCAGCACGACGTGAATCACTTTCTGCCTCCACTTCAAACTTATGAATTGAGCCCCCAATTTGGCATCAAGTTTTCGGTTATGCTCCAAGGGTGGTGGAACAAATATAATTGGCGCAAGCAACCATTTTACTATATTACACTTCTTGGCATTTAGATGAGGTATGTACTCTTGTCTTTCTGGCAAGAAAAATTCCATGATGTAGGCATCTAGTTCCTCATTCCTTGACTCCTCAATTGGCTCGGATGAATCTATTTCCATATCATCATCAAAGAACAATGTGGAAAAATGTTTGGAGTGAGGATCAATGCGCTCAAACACATGAACTTCAAGACTTTCAACATCCTCAACATCGATCACACTAGAGTCGATTAAATATGTATCCTCAACGTCCCTGGTTGACTATAGTATTACTTCTTCAACATCAGCATCGTCAAATTCTAGTTGGTTAGAGTGTTGGGTTTCTAATTTGGACCCCTCCATTGGCATCTCAATTTCCATCTCTAATGTACACTGCTACTGGCTACTATCCATAATATTGGCATATTGAGCATTAAAAGCTTCAACTAGTTGACTCGTTTGAGCCTCCAAGTTGCGAATAGTTTCATCTTGCCTTTGTACATGCAGTTGTAACTCCTCCTGTTGTTCCAAAATGCACTTCATCATATCCTCGAGCCTTTTCTGGTCATCATCAATGGGTTCTTTGTTTATATTAACTTCACAAGAAAAAGAAGAACCATCAAAGTAAGGGGTTGGGGGAAGATAAGAAATATAAGCAAAACCATAACAGTGACCATCTTGACCACCACAAATATCACACACATTCCACACATAATATTGAGTTGGTGCACATAACTCGCTCTCGAGAATATTTTCATAATTTTGCTCTGGGTGGTTTCCTTCATAATATGCATAACGAGGATCAAAAGTAGAATTAATAACATCTATACTCTCATAATTCCATGATGCCATGTTTTTTTTAGAATTAACAAATACAACTAAAATAAAGAAAATAAAAATCAAACTTGAAACCTCGTAATATGTACACCTACAGCTACACTTGATAATACCGTTAAGTTCCCCGGAAACGATGCCAAAATTTGATCACGCTTAACTATGTCTAATAAATGACGAAACGGACGTTGCAAATATAATATGGGGTATTAAGCCCAGAGTCGATCCCATAGGGAGTTAACATATCAATCAAGCTGTCAGAATACTAAATTGTCACTTGGTATAGTTTAAACTACTATAACTGAATGAAAATATTAAAACTAAATATTAACTACAATAAGATGTAAACAATTGTAATAAAGGTCTAAAGTTATGGTTTCCCCCGTCGGTGAACTTCCTTCTCGGATACTTCTTATAGTTTGATTAGTTGTCTCTATCAATCATGAACACTCTATCTACCATAAATCTCTCTCAAGTAATTATGATAATTTACTAGACGCACTCTCTCAAGTTACGCTAGCTAGATTGCATTACAGTTCACTTTAGATTGCACCCGAGGTATCGTTATCTCTAATCCAACATCTAAACCCTCGGTTATGACTTTCATCTATACTCTAGGAGTGGTGTTGTTCAAACAACTACCTAAATATGCAGTCTCTCTCAAGTAGATACATAATAAATAAGAACAACTAATTGATGGCCATTCAATTAACTACAACAAGAACGTAGTTCAACAAATAGAGATTAATCAACCAATCATAACTATATTAATAACACAAAAAGTTTATCCCCCAACGGGTTCCACCAAAACCCTAGATTAAAGAAATCAGCTAAACATGTTCATAAGAATCAAATCTAAAATAACTTGCATAATTAAACTACAAAGTAATGAATAAAAACTGTACAAATCGATGTTTTTACTTCTCTTTAATGACTTCCTCTCCTCCGAATATATCTCCCCTCAAGTTGTGTTTTGGGGTCTATTTATATGTTTAGGAAAAAACCTAAACGTGTAGGAGACTTCTATTTCAACCGGGAAACACTTAAACTCTTCAAAACTCGGAATTGACTTGACATCGGGAACCACGCGTTTGGGCTCAAACGCCCCACTAACGCCAGGGACATCCTGGCTTTAGGGGCCAAACGCCTGGCTAACGCCCAGGTGTTTCCTTTTCGACTCTTAAGCATATTTTTGATGTATTTGCATCCATTTAGCTTGGTTTCAATCTCCAATTCACCTACACATGAAATAAACTCGATTATGCACATACAAAGTGTATTTTTATCATTAACGCACATAAAATGTAAGGCATATAACGTGTTAAACCATGAATTCTAGCCTCACATCAATGTTAAAAGTTGTAACTCTGACGAATCGGCTCATCCATCCCTGATCCTTTGCCTCGTCAATGCAGGCAAGGAACACCTTGGTGGATCGGCGGTGCAGTTTAATCAGGCCCCCGCGGAAGATGCGAGGGATGTACAGTCTAATAAAATTGTCGAGGGTAAAAGTAATTCCCTCGACCATATTAGAAATATGCCGGAACATGTATACGATCCTCCAAAAAGAAAGATAGATCTGACCGTGTGTCGCTCGGTACTGATGGAAAAAATCAACAATCAGCGGGTCAATCGGTGGAGAAGAAGAATCGACGGGACCTAAGGTGAAGGGATATGTATATACACTAAGGAAGCCAACCTGGTGTGTAACTATGCTCTCATCAGCCCGGGGTAGAATGTGGTTTTTCTATTGAGAAGTCAGAAATAGTGTCAAAAGGGCCTGGGGTGCATTGTTCGATGGTAGGAGGAATTTTGGACTTGCTCTTGGACGGACATGACGAAGATGAGGCTCCCTCTTTTTGTTGAACCGTTTTTGAAGTTTTGGCCATGATAATAATCGATTTTTTAAATGAGAAAACGTACGCAGGCAGAAGATAGAAATGGAAAACACTTAGCTAAATTTGAATATTTGGAGAAGATGAAGAACATGCAAAACAATGAAAAGCCAAGAGGTTATAGTATTTACAGAGGCCCTTTGGCATGCGTGAAGCGAAAGGGTCAAAATCGTGACGGTTCATGGGCCTCTCAAGATTTGTGTTCACAGCGATCTCTGCGCAGCTTTTTTTGTCACATCATTTAATGCTCCGAAGGGAATGACATCATTATAGGAGCGTCAAAAAGACAAAAGTCAAGACCGTTTCTTATCTCTTCATTCTATGAAACGCGGGGACTATTGGTTGTCGCTCCCCCCCCCTCCCTTTTTTTCTCTCCTTTCGAATTAGTCAGGGTTTTTGACATTATTGGGACAACTCATTTCCTTTCAGGAAATGGGATGTAAGAAATTTGAAGTGTCGCCACCTAACGAATTAAGGTGTGTTAAGACACCTATTATGGGTCATTTATAACACTAATTGTATAACCTGAGATTGGGTAAGGGCTTGAAGTTACTTCAAGGGAAGGTGTTAGGCACCCCTCGAAGTCTACGACTGTGAGTCCCGACCAAACTTACTTTGTGAATTAAGCAGGTGCAAATAAGCAGTCTATGCACACATAAACAAGTAAAGGTTTTAACAAATTAGCAGTCTAACTACATATATGTAAACAAGTAAAGGTTTTAATAGATTAGCAGTCTAAGCATACATATGTAAATAGGTGAAAGCGGTCCTAAGTTATTTATCCTATATGATCATATCCATGCAATGCCCGATAATCACTCCTCAATGAGGGGCTACACGTTGCATTAGCACACATGTCATCATATAATTTTCTACCCATTATCCCACCCCTTAGCGGTTATATAAGCGAGTTGATTAACGAACTCTAAGCGTGCAACTACCCGTCCATTCCTTGTGGTCTAGGCGACAAACAAATAACATGTAGGACTTGTCAAACAAAGGGAAAGTAGCAAGAAGGCTCATGTTTACCTCCACATGTATATAGCAAATACGCAGCACGTCTCATACACAAAGTTTAGATAAATTTCTGAGAAACAGTCCTAGGTCAGGATGTCTAGGTGAACATTAATATACAGAATATGCAACAGTGTTTTACAAATTCAATGGCAGGGTCCTTATCAGTTTTCCTACTGATTTTAAAATCCTGTAAAACTTAGCAGTAAACAATCAAAAATACAGTTTCCAATTTTATCCAATGAGATTAACTACCTAAGGCTTGCCTAGGCGTGGGACTATATGCATTCACAGTTACATGAGCTATTTAAACAATTTGATAATATTTCAACCTATGGGCATGCTGATCTAGGTGATACAAATTGTAATAAGTGATTTATAATAATTTGTATTTAGAGACAATGATACATACGCGTGAGGCTGTTTTAAAACCTTTTCATGAACAATTATTTATCTAGTCGAAATTGACATAATTAAAAACAGATGCAAACAGAGTCCTAAGAACAGGATATCTAATGCACACAAAGAATGACTATTTTTTATTAAGGCAGGATTATTAACCTAGTAGCGGGATCTCTAAGTGAATGTTCTTATGCAGAATTAAAGCATGTAATAGTGATATGTAGTACACTGAAGCAATCAACGTGAATACCCTAAGATCAGGATATCTAATGCACATTTTTTTTAACATGGTTTTAATGCAAATAAACACGTAAACTCTAGAACATGATTTCTAATGCAGATTTACAGAATGTAAAACCTATAGACATTAGTCGCCCCAATATCTGTCTACAAATAATTATTACAAAGTAACGATTGAATAAACTAAATAAATAAACCATAAATTAAGCTATAGGGAGCCTGAAACAGGCCCAAGGAAAACAAGGGAATGCCACGCCTTCTATAGTCTCAAATGCCAAGGATTTTGTTGCAAAGTTTGTGTCCAGGTGTGTCAGAGTTCCCTAAGGGCCTCAAGGATCCCGGGTAGTTCTCACACCTAGACTTTTCATAACAGGAATTGCGTAAGTGCAGTGTGGAAGGGCCAACCCCAGTGTGCCAGAGTCCAAAGGAATCTCAAGGGATTCCAAGGCAGTACACACACTGGGGGGGGGGGCAGAACCTAATAATCTAAGAGTAAAGTGAGAGTGCTTGACATAGTTTTGAAAAGATTTTGACAAGAAAACAATATTGAAACGACACTATAAGAAAGAGGTTTTGTAAAAAAAAAAAAATAGAACTGATTTAGTAGTAAAAGTAGTTTGAAAACAATGTGAACACTCATAGAAAATCAGCAAACAACCTAATTGGCTACAAAACAAACAGGTGCAACAACACTTAATAATGAATTTCACACAGGGGTTGTGGGAATTGGGGACACATAGAATACCCATCAGTGTATAGTAGCAGCCCGTAAATAGCAGAATGCACAGAAGTTTTGAAGAGCTTTATATGATTAAGAAGTTAGTCATATAGTTGGTGGTAGAGACATAAAGCAAAGATCACAGAATAACCATGTGGAAAACATACTGGACCAGTTAAGCATAGAGCCAGAGTTACTTTGGAATACTAGACACCTTAGAAAAGCAAATTAAACCAGAACCTAAGTAAACAGATTAGGCAAACAATCATAAGCATTCATAATTCAAACATGTTGACATACTTAACAAGCATATTGAAACATGCTGGATAAAGAAGTAGGCAGAATTAGACGTACTAATCACATGTTTAATTGAACCTAATTTAGATATGCTAGGTGAAACAGTAATTAATCAATGTAATTTAGACATACAAGACTGGAAATCAATGAACTAAAGCAACAATAGAACACATAGAGTTTGGAATTTGAAATTGAATCAGGACATACAATTTAAGGAGAGAAAGCACAGAGTATAGACCAGAAGTTCTATAATAACTAGCCTTGGCTTACATCCCGCTAGAGCAGTGAAGATTGCAAGTAACAGAGAAGAACATAGAGCTTTTAAGTGTACGAGAGTTTTTGAACTAATCTCTATGTTTTTGAATTAGTGTTCATGTGATGAAGTGAGAACAGGGGAGAGTATATATAGTAGTTAAGAATTAAATAAATCAAGGTAAAAGATCAATTGTTCAGCTATTAGGGAAATTTACAGAATCAATCATGCATAAAATCAGTAAAGTATCCCTTAATTAAGGGGTAATCGACCAACGGTAAAGAGCAGGAAATTATTTAAGGAAAGAAAAACCAAGTGAGCAACTACGGAAAAATAGACAGGAGTTCAATTAAGGAAACAATTAGTGAAGAATCAATAAACATCACAACTAAATAAGGTAAGAAAACTAAGTAAGGTCGCAAATGGAGGAAAATCAAGAATCAACACATAGGTTTTATTAGTGTAAATAAGAATTCAAAATAATACTGAATTAAGGGGAGAGAAAAAATAAACAAATAGGCTATGTATAAACACAAAGAATCAGTCGAGAAACCGAATCAGAAAACCTAATAGAGACATACTAGAGTAAAAATAACAAGTCTTTTAAATTAGACTAAGGAGAGATCATGAGAATCGAAGCATAGAACAAAATAATGTAGCAAGTAACACAAACAAACTTCAAAATCAAAGAAAAAATGTCAAAAATTGGGGTTTTAGCATAAACTAATAAGGGTTGAGTCAAACTCAAGATAAATAAGTCAAAACTCAGAAGAAAACAGAATGTTAAACGTTCAAAATAAGAAAACATTTGGAGTAAATGATTTTCAGTAAAGTCTAGCTTTTAGGAAAACAGAAAAATCACTTAGGAAACCAGAAACTTTTTATGAAAGATGTGAAATAGGTCCGATTCTTCTCAGATCTGTACAAATTTGAGAAGATCAAAAGACAAATTTAGGATTTTTCAGAAGTAAGACAGCGATGACGACATAGACATAGAAATCCATAGATTTAGGTAAAAAAAATAGAAAGATCGTACTCAAAATCAAGCCATGGCGTCCTGAAACAGGTAAGTAAACCCAAAGGCGTAAGAAGACTAATCGTGGTCCCTTTAGAATATTCTCAAGGACATTCGAGATAGAGGTACCCAGCATAAGAGAGGCTATTATAGGCCTAGGGTGGTGAAGAACCACCATGAACGACGGTAGATGAGTGACGGTTGGGGGAGAATTAGGGTCAAGGTTAGAGAGCATCTGAGAGAGAAGGGTAAGGGGTGACGGCGGGTGAGAGGAGAGAGTGACAGGTTTGGTGGGGGTCGTTTTAGGTTTAATGAAAGACTTGGACCGTTGATAAAAAATGATCAACGACCAGGATTGGCTAAGGTTATTGGGTCGGGCAGGTTGGGGTTTTGGGCTCAAAGGGTTTGGGCTAATTTATAATTTATTGGGCTAGTTTTATAAGGCATTGTTCTGGTTAGTTTTAGGCTAAAATTTAAAATAAAAGGTTGTTTGTTAAATACCCACAGTAATTGAATAAAAAAAATTAATTTGTGAAATAATTAACTAATTACAAAAGTGATTTTATGCATGGAAATGTTTCAAAAGTAAATATTTAGTATTTGAAAATGCAATGGACTACTTTCTGATAAAAATAGCATGAAAATTATATGTATGGGCTATAATCGCAAAGTTATTGCAATTATAGCCAAAAAGGTGCCAACTTGGCTATTTATGGAATGATTTGGACTCAATAGGACCATAATAGTAACATTAAATCAAGAGAGGTTTTTGAAATCATTTGTGATGCAATTTTTTGATTATTTATAAAAAAAATAAAATAATGAGCAAGTTAATAAAAATGTAAAAATTTGTTGAAAAATACCAATTGGTGCTAATGTATGATTTTGAAGATATATATGCAATTAAAAATTTATTTTGGTAAAAATTGGGTATCAATAGATGCCGCTCTTTACCCGGAAAAGATGAAAGAGTTGTTGGGTAAAGATATTGTGGCCATTATTTACCGAGAGAAACGGCTTGAAAGATTCAGGTCGTACTCTGGCTCCCGAGCTGCCTACATATCCCGGGTTTTACAAGAATCAGGCCGCATGTAGTTCTGGCTTCATCAGCGGAATAGACAAATGAAATTGTCACAAGAACAGACACAATGTTTCGGGATAGGCGAAGGATTTGTTATGGTGAGAGGCCATGTTTTGAGATAAGTAAAGGAACTGGAGTGAGATCGTTCCTGCTGGGATAGCAGTTGCTTGCCGGGTTACCTGCAAATAGAGATACTACGAGCATATATTGTGCGAAAATTTAAAGATGATGCAGGTTCCCTTCAGATCATGAAAGCTATCCTCGGACGGTTGAGGATGACGTCCTTAGACCATGATGTCCCGGGCCATAAATTGTTCAGTGAGAGATTCGCAGGCCATGAAATGATGTTCTCGGGCCATGAGGATGGTGCCTCTGAACTATGACTCGTTTCAATAATGATATGCAAGTCGAGAGAGATCCTCAGGCCATGACATGGTGTCTTCCGGCTATGAGGATAATGTCTTTAAACTATGACGCCTTTGGATAGGCTGGCGATATTTCAGCCTATGAGATGCAATAATATGATGTCAACAAGACAAAGCTTAGTCTTGCAAAGTGGAGGGCAGAGCTTAGCTCGAATGAAGAGCAAAGTAGATAATGCTAGAGAGACAACACTTAGTCTCGATGAAAAGAATGTAAATTGGAGGAAAAGCTTAGCCTCATACAGGTATGGAGACAGAGATTAGTCTCATGCAAATGAAGGCAGAGATTAGCCTTATGCAGATGGAGGCATAGCTTTGCCTCATGCAGGATGCAGAGGTAGAGCTTAAGCTCATGCAAGATGCGGGACAGGGCTTAGTCCTATGCAAATGAAGGCATAGATTAGCCTTTCGCGAATGCGGAGGTAGAGCTTAACCTCATGAAAGGTGGAGACATAGCTATGTCTCATGCAAGATACAGGACAGGGCTTAGTCCCATGCGAATGAAGGGAGAGATTAGACTTATGCAAGGGAAGGGAGAGATTAGCCTTATGCAAAGGGAAGGCAGAGGTTAGCCTTATGCAAATGGAGGCAGAGCTTAGCATCATGCAAGAAATGGAGGTAGAGCTTAACCTCATGCACAATGTGGAGACAAGGCTTAGTCTCATGCAAATGAAGGCATAGATTAACCTTATGCAAATTGAGGCAGAGATTAGCCTTATTCAAATGGAGGCAGAGATTAGCCTTGTGCAGATAGAGGCAGAGCTTAGCCTCATGCAAGATGTGGAGGCAGAGCTTAACCTTATGCACGATGTGGAGACAGAACTTAGTGTTATGAAAATTAAGGTAGTGATTAGCCCTATGCAAGGGAAGGCAGCATTTAGCCTTATACAGAAAGTAGTATGAATAGCAGATAGTAGCAAAATTTCTTAGCTGGTAGCGGATTTCCATATTGCGGTTGTTGTGAAGATTGTGACTTCGAGGCAGGTATATTATTTGTCCTTGTATCCAGAGAAAAATCGTGAGTTCTGTAATGGGGGAGGTTGGTTCATGTATTTGCCGTGTTTTCTTGACTGAAGATCATGTTCTAATTATCGGGGCTAGTGTTTGCTAAACACAACTATTTTACAAGCAAGCATGCATAGTTTTATAAAGACATAGTAAAAATATAGTTTAAGAATTTTAGATGAACCGTCGACCGTGACAGTATCCGCGACATTGCAACCTCTTTTACTATGGAATTTTGAGGGTCCTCCTAAAAATTCTACCCTAGTTAGATGGATTGACATCTCTGATTGTTGTACATGCTACGATCGGCTGACCTTGCTTCGGAATATTGAGGGTCATCCTCAAAATTTTGCCCTAGTTTCCAATTGTGGGAGGAATAAGATTTTTATTGGTTTGTGACCTAACCCACAGGGCTGCCTACGTATCCCCTCTAAAACATGAATCAGGTCAAGTGTAGTTCAATTTACATCATTTGAGAAAGGTATAAAGAGTTACACATAATATCGCTTGACTGCATCTGAATTAATCAATTTTCGCCAGACTTCTCCGTCCATTTCTGCAAGTATGAGAGCTCCTCCTGTCAGTACATTGTGAACCATGTATGGACCCTGCCAGTTGGGAGAGAATTTCCTTTTGGCTTCATCTTGATTCGGATAGATCTTCTTCAAAACCAGCTGCCCCGGTGTGGAACTGTCTAGGATTGACTATTTTGTTGAAGGCTTTGGTCATTCTGTTCTGATAAAGTTGTCTGTGACATACTACATTCATTCTTTTCCCGTCTATGAGGTCTAGTTTCTCATAACGACTCCTTATATATTCCGCGTCATTGAGCTAAGCTTCTTGTATGATTCTCAAGAAAGGAATCTCCACTTCGGCGGGAATAACAACTTTCGTACCATAAACCAGTAAGTAGGGAGTTGCCCCAGTTGATGTGCGGACTATGGTGCGGTATCCCAATAAGGCAAATGACAACTTTTTGTGCCACTGTTTGTGATTTTTTACCATCTTTCTCACTATCTTCTTGATATTCTTGTTGGCGGCCTCAATATCTCTATTCATCTGAGGTCTATAGGACGTGGAATTCATTTGCTTGATTTTGAAAGTCTCGCACATGGCCTTCATTAGGTCATTGTTGAGATTGGAAACATTGCCAGTCATGATTTATTCCGGAACTCCGAACGGACAAACAATCCAGTCACGGATAAAGTCTGCCACCGCTTTCTTAGTCACTGCTTTGTAAGATGTTGCTTTAGACCCATTTTTTAAAGTAATTGATAGGCACCAAGATGAACCTGTGCCTATTTGAGGCGATGGGCTCGATCGGACCGATGACGTCCATTCCCTAGGCGGAGAATGGCCAACGTGAGCTAGATTCATCGAGCTCATTCGGTGGTAATTTTATCGTATCTGCATGTACCTGACATTGGTAGCACTTCCGAACATACTGGATGTACTATGTTTCCATGGTTATCCAGAAATAACCGACCTTGTGTATATTTTTGGCCAAGACAAAACCATTCATGCGCGGGCCGCAGGTCCCAGCATGTATTTCTTCAAGTAGCTTAGAAGCTTCCTTTGCATCGTCAAATCTCAATAATCCTAAGTCGGGAGTTCTCCTGTATAGGGTTCCTCCGTCGTGAAAGAAATATTTGGACAAGTATTCCTTGATGTCGTGGTACCAAGGCTTCCCGTCTACGTCCTCTTCAACATAGGCGGAATATGCTCGCTGGCTATGGATCTTCACTAGAATAGGATAGATGAAGTTTTTATCTGGATGCTGTATCATGGATAATAACGTTGCCAGTGCATCGGAAAACTCGTTCTGTATTTTAGGGACGTGCCGGAATTCTGTCTTTGGGAACCTCTTTCGCAATTCTTGCATATGGTACAAATATGGCAATATATTGGAATTCTTAGCGGCCCATTCTCCTTGTACTTGGTGTATAAGTAAATTTGAATCGCCGATTACCAGATGTAACGCCCCCCTTTTATCCTCGCATGGGTCAGGTGCGGAGAGATCGGGTTCATGACATTCTGGACCACTCCTTAAAGGAGGAGGTTTAAGGAAGAGTCTCCACCTAACGATTTTGTGGTGCGTTAGGGCACCTAGAGTAGATAACTCATGAACTAGTTTGCATTACCAGAGATTGGTTAAGGGCTTGATGTTATCCCAAGTGGAAGGTGTTAGGCACCCCTCAAGATCCACAACTGTGGGTCCCAGTCAAGAAGTTTTGTGAATTTGGACGGTAAGCAAATAGTAAGTAAGGTGCATATAAGAGGGGATTTCAAACAAGTATGAAAATCATTTAAAGGGTTTTAGGGAAAAACACCAGAGTAAAACATTTGAAAAGATTTGTCCTAGGTTTAAAATAATACGGATCACATCAATGCAATACCTGATAATCACCCCTCGAAGAGGGGCTACACGTGGTATTAACGCACCGATCATCATATCCGTATTCTACCCTTCCCACCCCGTAGAGGTTATTTAAAGAAGCGCATGCTAGTCACGAAGGCTTCTTGCGTGCTATTACCCGTCCCGTTCTATATGTCCCGGAGGGTATTTAGGACTACTAAATCCTACAAGGCGAGTACTAGGTTGAACCCCTAGTTTTAAGGGATAAATTCTAAGTGAAATGTAAAACAATTAGGACTACAAATATGGGAACACATAAGGGCAGATAAGAGGCTCACAAATCCCTCCACAGGTAAACACATAAATAACACGTCTCAAATACAACCAAGGTCTCAAAAGCAGGATTTAAAACAAGAGTTTTAAGTTAGAAAACAATAGGTTTCAGAAGTTTAACAAAGGACTGATAAAGCAGGGAATTTAAAAGGAGAGATAGTTTTGAGAAGAGGAATTGTTTGGAAATCCAGCAATATAAAGAGAGTAGCAGGATTCAGTAGTGATGAAATTTTCAGTAAGAAAATGGATAAATAACTTTTAGAAAACCAGTAATTAGAAGTAAAATGAGATTTTAAATAAAGCAGAGTAATTTCCAACAGGAGTGACTTACTTTGAAATAAAGCGAGAACAGTAGTTTAAAGGAGTTTTAGTAAAAAGAGAATGAGTGCACAATTTCAAGAACTAGTAATTTAAAAATAGAGCAAGGGTTTACGAAAAAACAGAATGATTTGCATGAACTTCGGGAAAGAAGAATCATTATGAAAATCCATCAGTTGCAGGAGTAAAAGTAGTGACAAACAGCAAGGTTCTGAGGTTTTCAGAAGAGACCGATTAATTTTAAAGATCGCTTTAAATACAGGCAAGAAATAAAACAGTTGATTTTAGTTGCATCAAGACCCCACACTTAAACCTTTGCTCGTCCTCGAGCAATCAAACTACACTCATGTACACAACTTTATTAAGAGAATATCTTAACATGTTATACCAAGAATATTTAAAACACTTCAAGCACAGAGGTGTGACTTCCTCGCCTCAATAATCGACTCACATATACCATGCTCTATTCATAATCCACTCACTACTATAACTTAGAGGTCGACAA